>PVIU01027865.1:0-19813 GCA_004026605.1 Ondatra zibethicus | reverse complement strand
ATTTTTGAGAAGGTTCCATGAGGTGCTGAGAAGAAGGTATATTCTTTTCTGTTTGGATGGAATATTCTATAGATGTCTGTTAAGTCCATTTGAGACATAACATCTTTTAGTTCTCTTATTTCTCTGTTCATTTTTTGTCTGATTGACCTGTCCAGTGGTGAGAGGGGAGTGTTGAAGTCTCCCACTATCAGTGTGTGGGCTTTAATATATGATTTAAGCTTTCGAAGTGTTTCTTTGACATATGAAGGTACCCTTGTATTTGGACCATAGATGTTCAATATTGAAATTTCCTCTTGATGGATTTTCCCTGTTACTAATATGAAATGTCCTTCTTTGTCTCTTTTGACGGATTTTAGCTTGAAGTCTATTTTGTTAGATATTAGGATAGCTACACCTGCTTGTTTCTTAGGTCTATTTGATTGGTGTATTTTTTCCCAACCTTTTACTTTGAGATGATATCTGTCTTTGAGGTTGAGATGTGTTTCTTGTATGCAGAAGAAGGATGGGTTCTGTTTTTGTATCCAATCTGTTATCCTGTGCCTTTTTATGGGTGAGTTGAGTCCATTTACATTAAGGGATATTAATGACCAGTGGTTGCTATCTCCTGTTAATTTGGTTTTCATTGTTGGAGATGTTATTTTGTAGGTTTTTTTCTTCTTCGGGATTTGCTGTAATGAGATCATCAATTGTCTGTGTTTTTGTTGGTGTAGCCATCTTCCTTGGGTTGGAGTTTTCCTTCTAGTATTTTGTGTATGGGTGGGTTTGTGGCTAGGTATTGGTGAAATCTAGATTTGTCATGGAATATCTTGTTTTGTCCTTCTATTGTGATCGAAAGTTTTGTGGGGTATAGTAGCCTGGGCTGGCATCCGTGGTCTCTCAATGTCTGCATAATGTTTGACCATGACCTTCTGGCTTTTATTGTCTCCGCTGAGAAGTCAGGTGTAACTCTGATAGGTCTACCTTTATATGTTACTTGTCCTTTTTCCTTTGCAGCTCTTAATATTCTTTCTTTACTCTGTATGTTTAGTGTTTTGATTATTATGTGGCGAGAGGACTTCTTTTTTGGATCCAGTCTATTTGGTGGTCTGTAAGCTTCTTGTATCTTCATAGGCATGTCTTTCTTTAGGTAGGGAAAGTTTTCTTCTATGATTTTGTTAAATATATTTTCTGTGCCTTTGAGTTGACTTTCTTCTCCTTCTTCTATACCTATTATTCTAAGATTTGGCCTTTTTATGTTGTCCCATATTTCATGGATATTTTGGGTTAAGCTTTTGTTAGATTTAGTGTTTTCTTTAACTGATGAGTCTATTTCCTCTATTTTATCTTCCGCACTTGAGATTCTCTCTTCCATTTCTTGTATTCTGTTGTTCATACTTGCATTTGTGGTTCCTGTTCTTTTCCTCATGATTTCTGTTTCTATAATTCCTTCGGCTTGTGTTTTCTTTATTTTTTCTATCTCAGTTTTCAAGACCTGAATGGTTTCTGTTATATGTTTGAGTTCTTTGTCTTGGTTTTCTTTAAGTGATTTAGTGAAATCTTCAAATTTATTGTTTGTTTTTCTTCCATTTCTTTAAGGTAATTTCTCAATTCATCTTTAATAATTTCAGATATTCTCTTGTGGTTATTTTTTAGATCATTTTCTTCTGGGTCATCCATATTTGGTTGTTCAGGTCTTACTTTTGTAGGGTCTTTGGGTTTCATTGGTATTGTGTTGTTCTTTGTGGTGTAGCTTGTGATCTTACCTTTTCTACTCATCTTTTCCTCTAATAGGTGTGGTTGGTGGTGTCTGAGATTCCGTTGAATAATTTCCTAGGTGCCAGTAGATCAAAAGCTAAGATGGTTTTTCTAGTGTTACAGTTAGTGTCACAGTTCTAGTTACTTTGTTGGTTATTCCTGTTCCTGGAGGTAGCTCAGTGCTCCTGTGTTTTGGTCTGCTCTCTTGGAGTTTGCTGTCTCAAGCCTACTTTGGTCTAGGCTGCTGGCTTTGATCTGTTTCTGTAAATCTTGGTCTGGATCTCCTCTTGTAGATGTCCCTGGCCTGGAGTTAGACCTGTTCTGGTGGAGATCGCTGTCTCTGGATCTGGTCGCTGGGTCAATCCTGATCCGCTTGTGTCCCGGGACCGGGTTGACTCCTATCTTCTCCTGGTGGAGCCTGTTTTCTCCTTGTCCTAGGTAACTGGTTCAGTCCTACTCCGGCTCTGTTTGATTTCGCGGGCTCTGAGTCAGGTCGTTGGCTCAATCAGTGTCCCAGGTCTGGGTTGGCTCCCAGGGCTGGATTTGCTCTTGGCTTCTGCTTCAGGTGGAACTTGTTTCCGTGATTATAATTTTCATATAACTTTCCTTTCTGTTTATTTTTACTTTCTTGCTTCTGCTGTCTGGGATTATTTCATGAATCAGTGGAGTTATTGTGCTGGCCAATCTTCTGTCACTGTGACAAAATATCCGAGGGAAAGAGCTTCAAAGAGGAGGTCTGAGTCCATGGTCCCTCATCCTCACGGCAGTGGGCTTGTTTAAAAGCAGAGCATCATGTGAAGACAAGATTAGGCAAAGGTGGAAGCAGAGAGGAGAGAGGAAGGGTCTGGGATCCTATTTATTTATTTTTAAAGAGTTGTCAATTAATTTAAGTTCCATGCCTCCTTAAAATCAGGGGTAAGCAGGACCCAAGATTGGGTCCTGTCATTGGTGCTTGTGAAGGGGGAAATGTGGGGGCCAGCCATGATAAGCTAAGTATGGGCAGGTCACCCAAAGGAAGTTCTTTACTTCCAACCATTATCACCTGCCAGAGTAGAACTCAGCCATCGATAAATTTAACAAGAGGCCTGAATTTACCCTAAAACAGTGCCTGGTTGCAGGAAGAACCACAAGCTGAGATTACCTGAGCACCACCCAAAAACAGACCATCCAAAGGAAATGCCCAACATTCCAACCACTGTAGATAGGACCACCAACCAGTACACACTCACCAGGACACCCCTAGACAAATGTCAGCCAATCAGGGGTCCTGAACCTCAGAGACCCCTCACCCCCACCTTTACTACTATAAAACCCTATTCTAACTGAGCTAGGGGAACTCCGGTTATTTCAATACGTTGGACATGCGGGGAGACGGAGTTTGCAAACTTGCTTAAAATAAAGGCTCTTTGCTTTTACATATGGGACTCAAGTTTCCTTGTTGGCTTTTGCGGGGACTTCGTGGATTTGGGCATAACAGAGAGGATTATCGGGGTACAGAAACTTTTCAGTGCCATGTTTCCTCTATATCCCTTTCCCCTACCTCTCACTTTCTTCTCTTTATTTTGTCTGTGGCCAGGCGTGCCTGGAACTTGACTGCTTCCATCTCTAGCAGGCGCTAGCGAGGATTACAGGCAAATACCACCAAACCCAGTTTATTTAGGGCAGGTCATCACTAAATAGCTAGGGCTTCCAACAGGTTTAGACAAGCACTACCAATTGAGGGGCATGCCCGCCCATGAGTGTAGTGATGCACTGTCCTGAGTCTGTTTTAGCTGCACTTGACTATGTTATGCCCAAATCCGCGAAGTCCCCGCAAAAGCCAACTACTCCTGTTCCTCTTTAAAGTGATTTATCTTTATGTGTTGTCTGTGTACCACATGCATGCAATTCCTACAGAGGCTAGAAGAGGGCGTCGGGTTCCCTGGAACTGGTTATGAGCAGCCACGAGGGCGCTCTGCAAGGGCCAATTCATCTCGCCATCCCCGTGCCTCCAACTAATATACAGGGAAAGAATTTTTTCCTGAGGTTTCATGCTTCACTTTGGTCTTCGCAAGACTTTACGGAGTCTATGAAATGGAGGCAGTCATGGGCTGCAGGCTCTATTTTGACAAGCTCAGAAAAATGCAGGACAGTAAATTACATCTACAGACAACAGCAAGAGGATGTCAGAGCACCCCGAATTCTGCCTCTCAATTCCTGGATGGATGTTGGCCTCTGGAGGAAATTGAGCAATCTTCTTCAGGGTGGCGTCAGAGCCCCTAACCTATACTACTGTTGTCACCGATGTTCCAAAAACCTTCGGAGAGAATGTGGTTGAAAAAGAGATTACTTAGCTCTTGCTGGCGGCCTCCGCAGTTACAAAACCTGTTCAACAATGAAATAGCCTGCGTTCTACTAAGCCCCTCCCTCGCCATCACGTCACGAAACACACCCTATCGTGTCATTGTCCGGTTACTTCTTCGGAAAGAGCTTAGTGTGGGCCAGGCACATACGTGCTTTAGAACATGCATTCTAACGCACAAATAAAGACGCAGATTTGAAAATGACTTCAACATTACTATGTTTCTTTTTCTTTCCGTTTGCAGGGCTGTGAGGAAGCGAATGTGAGGCAGATCTTCCCACGCAGCATCTACCTCGGCTCAGGCTGTCAGCCGAGGAGGCGGGGTCGTGACGTCACTCCTGGGCGGGACTGGACGGTTCTAAGTGCTTGCTGGTGGGGGGTGGACTCCTAGCCACGAGGACGTGAGGCTCTTTCCCTTCCGGCTTCTCTAGCGCTTTCTCGGCGAGCTGGCTTCGACTTGGGCTAAGTAGTGTGGAGAGGGGGCGGTACCTCCTCCCTTCTGCTCCTACTGGATGCGTCCACTTCTTGCTTGGCTGGAATTCAGGGGTCCGAAGTGTCAGCTTTAGGCCTGGTGAAGCGTGGTGACCCCATGGCCCCTCTCGGAGGCGCCCCGCGGCTGGTGCTGCTGTTTAGCGGGAAGAGGAAATCCGGGAAGGACTTCGTGACCGAGGCGCTGCAGAGCAGGTGTCCGCGGGTGCAGGGAAGCCGGAGGAAGGGCGCTACCGCAAGTGGTGGGCATGATGGAAGGGCTCGCCGAGGGCAGGAGGGGCAGGGCGGGATGAAGCAGGGCAGGAGACGGTAGATGGTAGATCCTCACCGTCAGAGAAACAGCAGCCTGCACACGACCTCCTCAGAGAACCAGGGGACTGCCTCTGCAGAATTCTGAAGCTGTAGGTCTCTCTTCAGGAAACACCAATTACGATTACTACCAGGCACCTTCAATGTGTCATTCCTGTTTCACGACCGTGTTGCGGTAACTGGTACAGATAAGGAGACTAAAGTGACAGCAAGGGTCTTCTCAAGACCCACGGCCTGAGTGGGTCCGTTCCAAAGAGAATCTGCCCAGAAGACCTTGTTATTGCAGGGATTGATTGGGCATTCTATGCCAGGCACTATGTATTTAACCCACATAGCTTCTTTGTCAAGTAGTGTTATTAGCAATTCCACAAATGCAGAAGCAGGGGCCCTTAAGAACTAAAACCTGGTGTGTGTGTGTAATCCAGCTGCAGGGAAGGCTGATGCAGGAGAATCACTTGAACCTAGAAGTTCAAGGCCAGGGTGGATGAGATTTTTGACTATAAAAAAATGTTGCCAGGCAGTGATGGTACAAGCCTTTAATCCCAGCACTCGGGAGTCAGAGGTAGGCGGATCTCTGTGATCCTGGTCTACAAGAGCTAGTTCCAGGACAGGCTCCAAAGTTACAGAGGAAAAAAAAAAAAAGAAACAAAAAAACAAAAAATGTTCAAAGCTGGGTAGTGGTGGTGCATGCCTTTGATCCTAGCACTCAGGAGGCTGAGGCAGGCAGATCTATGAGTTCGAGGCCAGGCTGTTCTACAGAGTGAGTTTCAGGACAGCCAGGGGTACACAGAGAAACCCTGTCTCTAAAAACAAACTGACCAAAATCCAAACAAACAACAAAAATGTAGCAAAATTCAGGATTCAAATTCAGCTTTGTCTGCCTCCAAATAATACCTTTCACTCATTCTGTCCTTCCTTTCTGGTTATTTGTTTTTACAGGTTTATTTATTTATTTTATTTATTTATTGTGTATACAGTATTCTGCCTACAAGCATGCCTTCAGGCCAGAAGAGGGCACCAGATCTCATTACAGATGGTTGTGAGCCACCATGTGGTTGCTGGGAATTGAACTCAGGACCTTTAGAAGAGCAGGCAGTTCTCTTAACCACTGAGCCACCTCTCCAGCCCCTACAGGTTTATTTATTTTGTGGGTATGTGTTGTACTTGAATGTGTGTCTGCATTGTGTGTGCAGATGCTCTTAGAGGCCAGAAGAGGGCATCTGATCCCCAGAACTGGAGTTACAGACAGTTGTGAGCCTTTGTGTGGGTGCTGGGAATGGAATCTTGGTCTGTAAGAACAGCAAGTACTGGAATTAAAGGCGTGTGCCACTATGCCTGGCCCATATCCATCTTTAAAAACATGGGTTCTGGGGATTGAGCCAAGGTCCAGCCGTATGTTTTTCTTAAGTGATAAGATATTCTACGGAGCATTTTTGGAAGGGCTGGGGCTTGGGCTAGGAGAGCAGAGAAGAGGGAGAAAGAAAAGTGGGACTCTTCTCCAAGACCAATGTGGTGGTGGCACCGAGTTTTCAACCCCAGTTGTTCAGGAGGTTCAGAGGAGCCCTGGCCAGAGGCCATTACCCAGATCCTTTATTACTAAACAATCATTATCAATTTCTAAATTTCATCAGTCCTTAGCTCCAAACGTAGTCAGAGAGCAAGTCAGGAGCCTGGATGCTGGTGTTAGGCTGCTGGGGGTTCATGTCCTGGCTCAGCATTTAGTGTGTGTTCTGCTAGACTTCTTACCTGGTCTGTTCTAGATTGCCTGTTGCTAAACGGGCATTATGTAGGATGGTTAGAGGAATTGAATGAATTAACACATGAATTAGAATGATTCCTAGCCAGGAATAAAGTGTTGCTTATTTTTGATTGCTGTTTTTATTCCTTTTTTTTTTAAAGATTTATTTTTATTTATTATGTATTCAGTGTTCTGCCTGCATGTATCCCTGAAGGCCAGAAGAGGGCACCAAATCTCATTCTAGATGGTTGTGAGCACATGTGGTTGGCTGCTGGGAATTGAACTCAGGACCTTTGGAAGAGCAGGCAAAGCTCTTAACCTCTGAGCCATCTCTCCAGCCCGCTGTTTTTAATTCCTAACAAATGTTACTTTAGTTAACTTTCTTCACTCAGCCTCAGTTTCTTCATCTGGAACATGAGATGTGGGCGAGTGAGGTGGTTTAGCAGGTAAAGGCAGTTGCTGTCAAGCCTGATTTGGAACTCATATATGACAGAAGTAGGGAAATGACTTTTGAAAGTTGTCCTCTGACTTACACACGCACGCACACACACACACACACACACACACACACACACACACACACACACACACGTCAGAAAAAGAAAGGAGGGGACGCACCTATTTCACCATGTAGGTGCTTGTGCACACTGTGAGCATCTCCATGCCAGGTAGAAATTGTGACTCTTAGCGTTGGATCCAAGTGTAGCACCCAGTATATGGTTGATAGGTGCACTGAGTAACTTAGAGGGAAAACTATTTTCAGTCAGTTGATCTCAGCGTCTCTGTGACTCTGAAGAGAGTGAGTTTAGGGTCCCAGCAGTCATCTGATCCAGCCAGAATATCACCAGGCCTGGAGTTTTCCGTGGCACTTATTTATCGGTTCTACCTGTTAGTTTCAGGGCTCCTTTATATTCCGTTGACTCTCATAGTAATCCTGTATGAGTGATAGGGCAGGTGATGGTATCTTCGTTAATTTTTTTCTTTATAACTGAGCAAAGAGGATCGGGAAAGGGGAGACCTGCCCAATAGATTCTTACAGTAGAAATGAGCAACAGAGGTACTGGGCTCCCCTTCTAGACACAGGAGACTCTCGGCAGCTTAGGGCTAACTGGTTTCTGATTCCCTGTCCCATAGACTTGGAGGTAACATCTGTGCTGTCCTGCGGCTCTCTGGTCCACTCAAGGAGCAGTATGCTCGGGTAGGTGGTGGCTTGTGGCATCTTGGGGGGCTGGGAGGAGCCTGCTCTTGGGTTTTGGAGTTGTGGCTGCTGCTTGAGTCACTGGCATGGTCCCAGCGATCCAAGACCCTAGATATGAGACCCTACCTTTAGAACAGACAAAAAAGAAAAAGAAAGGAAAGGCCGTAGACACTTGAGTTGGCAGCTCTGATGCCACACAACTAATAAGGATCTGTAGTTAGAGGAGTTACCCATTGAGAGACTGGCCCGCCATGCAAGGATCTGTATTATCGCCCTCTTACTCAAAACCACAATGTGCCACCACTCTGCTCTCCCACCAGCTGACCTGATGCAACCCTGGAACTCTCAAGGGCTGCAGAGATAGCGCTGTGACCTGAGTCCCTGGTACCTAGGAGGCATGGGCCCTGCGGTAGTGGCGCACGCCTTTAATCCCAGCACTCAGGAGGCAGAGGCAGGCGGATCTCTGTGAGTTTGAGGTCAGCCTGGTCTACAAGAGCTAGTTCCAGGACAGGCTCCAAAGCCACAGAGAAACCCTGTCTCAAAAAAATCAAAAAAAAAAAAAAAAAAAGAAAGCAAGGCATGGCCGTGCACACTTGTAATCCCAGCAGTGGGGAGGCAGAGACAGGCAAATCTCTGGGACTTACAGGCCAGCCAGCTCAGCCTAATAGGTCTGCTCAAATAAAACCCCAAGGTGAATGGAGAACCCGAGGGTGATGCTTGACCTCCAAATGCATGCACCCGAGGGTGATGTCTGACCTCCAAATGCATGCACATATGTGCACATACCTGTCCCCCAGAGGAATGTATCACGTGAGTTGGCAAGGTGTGTTGACAAGTGGGCAGATACCAAGCTGCATAGCGGTGTGTCGCTGCCCTAGGCAGTTTGTTTTTGTATAACACAATATCTGAGGCTGGGTACTTTGTACAAAAAGGATTTATAACTCAAGTTCTGAAGACCCAAGAACGTGGTGTCGGCATCCACTTAGCTTCTGGTGGAAGAACAGTGGGCAGAAGAAAGATCATGCTGTAAGAGGGGAGAGGCCTGGATCCTTTTTATAATAACGTACATGTAGGGGGACCAGTCCAGTCTTGCAAGAGTGGGAGCTCATTAATCCCCCCTGAGAGCCACAATGCCTGAGGCTCTTTATCCAATACCACCATACTGGGGACAAACCATACTAATAACTGAGAATCAGGATCCTAAATGGTGGTGCATGCATCTAACCTCACTACTCAGAGGCAGGTGGATCTCTGTGAATTTGAGACCAGCCTGGTGTACAAAATGAGTTCTTGGCCAGTCTAGGTTACAGAGTGAGACCCTATCTCAAAAAAAAAAAAAAAGAAAGAAAGAGAGAGAGAAAGAAAAATAAGGCATTATTTGCTCATATATCCAGCTCTTCTTCAAGTACATATTATGAGGTGCTTGCCCTCTTGAGCGCTGTTCCAGCAGGAATGCAGACCTGCCCTGCTGGAAGAGACACCATAGGAACTGTAGTGTTGTCTACCTCAGGGAGGGGAGGATGGGAGGAAAAGAGGTTTTTATTGTAAATGAATGCATCTCTTTTGAATTTTGGTTGTTGCTATTTTACTATTATTATTTTGAAACTGGGTCTCTGGCTGGCTTAGAATTCTCTTTGTAGATCAGGCTGGCTTCAAGCTCACAGAAATCTACCTGCCTCTGCCTCCTGAGTGCTGGGATTAAAGGTGTGTATCACCAAGTCTGGCCTCCTTTGAATTTTAAATCATGTGGATAGAAAAAGTAAGATTATTGATTATTAAAATAGGATTAAAAATTAAATAGACTTAGACTTCAGGGAAAGCACGCAAGGTCAGGTTTTCATACAGTGAAGCCTTTGGTCACCAACGCTTGTTGCTGGTCCTAGCAGGGACCTGTGCTCACCGCCTCTCGTTCAGGTGGCCTTAGTCTAATCCCTGAACCTGCAGTCCCGGCTCCTCGGACTTCTGCCACCTCTGCTGACCTAGTCCTGGGGCAGCAGCTTGAGGGACCACAGGGTAAGGAGATGCAGAGGTTTCCTTATTTTCTTAGGGAGAATTCTTCCCGAATGAAGCTGGATGGAGGAGCTCCTCAAGCCCAGGAGTAGGAAAGGGGGCAGAGGGAGGGCTGTAGTGGTTCAGTGGGGCCTGAGGCGCAGTTTCAAACCCGCTGTCTGCTTCTGAAGTTCTCAAGCTAGGCTCGGGCCCCAGGCCTGTTGACAGTGGGGGCTGGAGGAGAGGGAGTTTATTTTTCCTGAGTGCTGGGTATAGAGCCTTTGACCTCGGAAACACTTGGCAAGTACTCTGATCTACCACTGACCTATAATATCCCCAGACTCAGGAGTTGGCATTTCAGAAACCTTCATAGGGGCCCAGAGGGCCAGTTGGGCTTGATGTCGGACGGCTCGGCACCGTTGCAGCAGTTTCCCAGCACCTTGAACCCCTAAGGGAATCTCTTGACACATTGATTTCTTCGGTTAGTGGGGAACACAGTGGCGCAGTGGAGCAGGACGCTCCTGGAGCAGAGACAGTTCACAAGCAGGGCTGCTCACCTGCTGTGAGCCCAGGAGAGGAGGTTTCTCTTCATGGAGTTAGTAGGGGAACCAGCACATGAACTGGATAATTTTTTTAATTAAAAATTATTTTATATGTATGATTATTTTTCCTGATGTATATCTATGTATCATTTGGTGCCTGATGCCCTCGGAGGCCAGAAGAGGCCATTGGATTGCCTGGAATTGGAGTTACAGACATTTGTGGGCCACTGTGTGAGAGTGAGAGATTGAGCCCAGGTCCTCTGGGTGAGCCATCTCTCCAGCCTCTAGGTGATTTTAGGTGATTTTATTTTTTCCTTTCTTTTTCTTCTTCTTCTTCTTTTTTTTTTTTTTCCTAGCTAGGGTTTTACTGTATAGCCCTGACTGCCCTGGCATTTGCTCTGTAGAACAAACTGGCCTCGAACTCAGAGATTTGCCTGCTTCTGCCTCCTGAGTGCAGGGATTCAAGGTGTGTGCCACCACTACCCAGCTTTGGTTGATATTTTTGAGAACCCTTCCTGTTCTGGAGCCATCTGGATGGACACTTTGCTTGTCATTGTCTCTGGAAAGGGGAGGGCAGGGCTAGAAGCAATTCCCTGGGTGTCAGGGTATCCCTCCTGCCCAAGGGGTCCTCTGGGAATGCCCAGAGCCAAATGGAGTGATGCTGTTTCAGCCAAGTGCCAGGACCTTGGGGATAGAGAAGGATGAGAGGCAGGGGGAGATATATCTCTGGGGTTTGCGATGGAGGCAAATGATGCCAGAAGGAAACAAGGCTTCTGATTGGAATGCAGCTTTGCTTTGGTTTTCCAAATTTCCTGCTTTGGTTGTAGGTCAAGGCTGTGCCCAGGGCATGCAAACTAATTTCAAGATTAGTTTAAGTCAGAAATAATTGAGAAAACGAAACCCTAGGAAGAGAAAAACTATACCACATGCTTCAAATATTTTCTGGAATTATCCTAAGAGCCCTCAGCTCTGAGTGTCTCAGGTCTGTCCCTTTCTGAGCTCTCTTCCTTGCAGCCATTGTCATGCTCCAAGCTGACTGGTGCCTGTGAAGGGAGGCGGTGCCGGGCAGGACTGGTTCTTCTCCCATAAGGACCGTGTAATAGATGGACTATGCTTTGTGCAGGAGCATGGCTTGGACTTTCAGCGACTCCTGGATGCCAGCACCTACAAGGAAGCCTATCGAAGGGACATGATCTGCTGGGGGGAGGAGAAGCGCCAGGCCGACCCAGGCTTCTTCTGCCGGAAGGTTGTGGAAGGCGTGTCCCAGCCTATCTGGGTAAGAGGCCTCAGCCATGGCTGACAAAAATCTGTCTTCCCAGGCCTCTCCTGTGGCCATTTCTCATCTTCACTGGCACCTTGTGTCCAAGCCTCTAACATCTCGATAGTCCTCTTGTTGGTGTCTCTTGCCCCCACGAGCCGTTTCTGTTCACAAGCCTGAGTGACTTTTTCAGAAGTAAACCATGTGTTGCTGGTTACCTAGAAGGCGCTGGTGGCACCCACCACTCCCGTGAACTAAGCCCAAGCTTTCGTGTAACTTTTGGGGCCTTGATGCAGCTCCTATATCCTTTCCCCTCCTAACAGCTATAACCACCAGCTGCTTCTTCTTCCTCCTCCTCCTCCTGCTTTTTAGCTTGCCTCTGCCTCCCTGAGTGCTGGGATTAAAGGTGTGTGCCATCACTGCCCAGCCACGATCATTTGCCAATCATGCTTTTTCTTCTTCTTCTTCCTCCTCCTCCTCCTCTTCTTCTTCTTTTTTTTTTTTTTGGACAGGATCTCCCTCTGTAGACCAGGATGGCACCAGACTCACAGAGATCTGCCTGCCTCTGCCTCCTGAGTGCTGGGATTAAATGTATCTGTCACCATGGGTCACAACTTTGTGTCTTTTTCCTGCCTGCCTGCCCTTTCCTGAAGCATTAGTCTAAGTAATCTTAGTCAATAAAAACCTAGAAGATGAGAGAGCCGGGAGCAGCCGCCAGTTGCTTCCTACCTGTCTCCTTCCTTCATCCAAAAGGCTGAGATCCTGTCTCCACCCCACCTTATCACTTCCTGTCTCCACCTCCTGAGTGCTGGGATTAAAGATGCGAGCCACCACTGCCCAGCTAACTAGTGACTAACTCTGCTCTGATCTCCAGGCAAGCTTTATTTGTCAGAATACAAACAAAATATCACACAACACTTTCCTGCCCTTTTTACCTGGTTTACTCCAACAATTTTCATGTCACCTACATGGGGGAGGCTTCCTGGATACCTATCATTCCTTTTACCCCCCCTTCTCCTAAGACAGGGTCTTGTATAGCCCAGGCTGGCCTTAAGATGACCTTGAGTCCCCTGATCCTCCTGCTTCCACAGCCCCAGATCTTAGTTAGCCCACAGCACTGTATGCTGGGCCGTCCTTATTCATGCGGGTGCTAACTGTGAGTGTGTCCCGGTTAGGAGGATGTCCTGAATGCAATGAAAACTCTGCCTTCAAAGAACTCAGTGTTTCAGCTGGGAGTTGGGGAGACAGGTACTGAGCAAGGGGAGATGACGCCAGGCAGAGCAGATCAAGACAGATGGGGTGTGAGCTGGGGGAACCTTCTACTTGAGGGCCTCAGAGAAGGGGAGGCTGGAGCTGACCTAAAGGGACTGAGGAGTGAGCTGAATGGGTAGCTGGGGAATTCGCTCTCTGGAAGGAGGGACCGGAATGTGAAGACTGGAGAGGAACCTATTTGAGAAACAGCCATTGTAGTGCCTGTGGGAGGTTAAGGGCAGACCTTGTAAGGCTTTGGAAGAGTCTAGAAGTCACTGGAGAGTTCTGAGAAGAGGAAAGACACTGTTTAGGATTAAAAGGCAGTTTGGGGTTCAGGCCAGTGGTAGAGCATGTTTTAGTACCTGGAGATAGTTATTGGTAGGAGTGTGGTTGAGGAACTGAGGCTGGGGAGATGGCTCAGTGGATAAAGTCCTGAAGTTTAGATTCCCCAGAACCTACATTTAAAAAGCCAGGTGGGGGCTGGTGTAATATCTCAGTGTGTAGGCGTTTGCTTCCAAACCTGAAGACCTGAGTTTGATCCCCAGGACCTACATGGTGGAAGGAGAAAATTGACCCCTTTGAATTGTCTTCACACACACACACACACACACACACACACACACACACACACACACACACACACACTATTTAATTTTGTGTTTTGTTTTTGTTTTTTGAGACAGGATTTCTCTGTGTAGCCTGTCCTGGAACTCACTCTGTAGACCAGGCTGGCCTTGAACTCACAGAGATCTACCTGCCTCTGCTTCCTGAGTACTGGGATTAAAGGTGTGCGCCACCACCACCCAGCAAAAAGGTGAGCATGAGAATGATCAAGGAAGACACCCAATATCAACCTTAGCCTCCACATATGTACATATATACACACAGACACATCCACTTATACTACACATGTGTCTACATGTCTACACATGTGATATGCATTCATTAACGCACACTATACACAGACACACGCACACACATTCCCACACCTGGGGTTATTAGATGTGGTATGCATGCCTGTAATCCCAGCAGGGGCATTGGGAGTTGGAGGTCAGCCGTAGTTACTTAGTGAGTTTGAGGCCAGGCAGGGCTACATAGTGAGACCTTGTCACACAACCAAAGGATTTAGCAGACTTGCTCTGGCTGCTGGAGGGCAGGTAAGAGCTGAAGCAGAGAGGCCTGGTAGGGGGCTGGAGCTCAGGGCTGTGAGAGATTTGGGAAGGGGCCAATTTTACATGGATTTTAAGGATAGAGCCAGCAGGAGTGGGGTGGGTGGTGGAGGACAAGGATTTTGTTCTGAGCAGCTAGACGAGTCGTTTTCTGAGACAGGAAGGGTCAGGATTGGAGAGTTCAGGAGCTGAGGAGCTACGTTTTGGCCATTCTGGGCTGACATTTATCTGTACTGTGGTCCCTGGTTGTTGGAGAAGCTGCTGTGTATCTCTGGTCTCTCCCGCTGTATGGTATGAGCCAGAGCTAAGAGAGTAAGGTGTGTTTTGTTTATGACTCGTCATCAGTACCTGGCACAGTGCCAGTGCACAGGAGCGCTGGCAGTGCCCCTTACTTAGTGCCACAGCTGAGTTGGAACTGCCTGGCAGCTGCTCATACTTAGAGGTGTGTGTTCAGTGAGCTGCACCATTTCTCTGGCGTCTATAGCATGTGCCCCCGTATTGCTCCCTCCCCCACCAGCACTTTGTCCTTATGGTCACCCGTCTCTTCTCTGCAGCTGGTGAGTGACACACGGAGGATGTCTGACATCCAGTGGTTTCAGGAGGTCTATGGGACTGTGACACAGACAGTCCGAGTTGTAGCGTCGGAGCAGAGCCGGCAGCAGCGGGGCTGGGTGTTCACACCAGGTAAGCTGCAGATGGCATCCCCGCTCAACACTCAGCTCCGCCACCCCTGTGCTCCAGGTCTGCTGCTCGCTGCCCAGCAGGCCTAGAGAGTGGATGAGGGTTCGTGAAGGGGAATCTGAGGCCCAAGGGGTGGGTCGGTAGCAGGTCAGGTTCACAGGTTCTTAGACTGTTGTGTTAAGGCCAGTAGACTTCTGGCCAGGTCCCTGTTATTGTGGCTCTTAGACTTTGCTTTCCAACCTGGTGGGGGCTAAGAGTAACAGTGAGCAGGCTGAACAAACCCTGATTTTGTTTAATGGACAGATCAGGGGGCATCCAGGAAGTTTTCCAGGGCCTCGGTGGTGGCAGCTTAGGACCTGTTTTGCAGACAGTTCTGAAGTGCAGCTCAGGCGTCTGCCCTACCCCAGATCACTGTTCCTTGGATACACTCAGATTTTTCTTTTTTCAAGACAGGATTTCTTTGTGTAGTCCTGGCTGTCCTGGAACTTGCTCTGTAAACCAGGCTGGCCTTGAACTCATAGAAATTTGCCCGCCTCTGCTTCCCCGAGTGCTGAGACTGTGCCCAGCAATACACTCAGATCTAATGATCGTGACTGCTACTAACAGCGCATCTTCTGGGCGCTCTGGCAGGCCAGCCTGTGTTTGATGTGTTTTGGTTTCCAAGACAGGGTTTCTCAGTAGCTATGGAACCAGTTCTGGAACTTGCTTTGTAGGCCAGGCTGGCCTCGAACTCCCAGAGAACTGCCTGCCTCTGCCTCCCGAGTGCTGGGGTTAAAGGCGTGCGCCAGCACCGCCTGGTGTGCCCGGCGTGTGTTTGGCGCTGTATACACTTTCTCTTTCTCACTCATTGTTACAACTGCCATGAGGATGCTGCTGTTCCTGTACTCATGGCAGATGAGGGCTTTGGCCCAGAAAGGTCAAGGCTCTTTCTCAAGGCTCTGAAGAGTGGGTGGAGGAGCCACACTCCCACCCCACTTCCAACCCTGAGGACACAGCCTCCCAGCAGGCCCCAGTCCAGCACAACCTAGCCTGGCCTGATAGTGTGAAGCCCTTTTTAATAGTCTGTTGTTTTCCATGACCCTGTCTACTCTCTGTAGGCAACAGCAAGGGCAGAGTGGTTTCTCCAGGGATTGCCTGGGAGCTCAGCTGTGGGTGGGAGGCCACAGCTGCACTGCAGAGGTTCTCAGATGGGAGGCACAGGGTGGGTGCCTGGTATGGGCAGGGCTGGGGCCTGACTCTTCTGCTCTTTCCCCCAGGGGTGGATGATGCTGAGTCAGAGTGTGGCCTGGACAACTTCGGGAGCTTTGACTGGGTCATTGAGAACCACGGAGATGAGCAATACCTGGAAGATCAGCTGGAGAACTTGCTGGGATTTATTCGTGCCAAACTTTAGTGATCGATCAGGCATTAGGGGTGCAGAGACTGCTGCATTGCAGCGAACCCTGGCTCTGCCAAATGTGGGTCCCCGGTCTTGGCTGAGGTCACAGAGCAGACAGACAGTCTGAGGAATGGGCGGATGCTCATGGGCAGTGGACATGTTTGGAGACCTCTGGTGTGCTGTCTTCCCTGGAGAGGTCGCCCTGCCTTTCGGGGCATTTACAGGGCAAAGGGGGTGCATCAGTTTTGCTTGAGGCAGGAACATTGCCATGCCCATGGGTGCTAGCCCCGCTGAACTGGGATGGTTTCGCTTCCCTGTGTGTATGCTTTCGGCCCTGGAGTCCTAATAAACCTCCTTGGAACACAGCTCAAAGATGGAGACCTCTTATTTCCCTGATGTCTTAGAGAAGCTGGGGGTGTGGGGGTAGGTGTGGGTCCCTGCTCTGCCTTGCACCTGCCTGGAGTGGATCCTGCACACGTTGACCTGAGCCTAAAGCCTGGCACAGGTCTGTCTCTCTCTCATTTTTTTTTTTTTTGAGACAGGTTTCTCTGTATTGAAGCAGAATGCATCAGAACATGTCAGCTGGGGGGAATGCCAATCAAATAATCCCATACTAGCTCCAAATAGAGTATACTAAGGTTTTTCTTTATTAAAAGGGAAAACTCAGGGAATAGGAATGGAGGTCCAACATCCAGGTATGGAGCATGGGAAGAGAAAGGCGAGCGGGCCAGACCATGGCTTTTTGGTACCCAAAGCCACACCTCAACCTGGTCCAGCCTCTCAAAAGCCGTTGGCTGAAGGAGGTTCCCCATCACCTCCCCCCCTTTTGTCTAAATAAGAGAGTTCCAAACCCAATACAAAACTATACATAATAAGAACAGATATCAAGTATAAAAATTAAAATTGCAACCAGCATAAACAATATTAAGCAAGGAACATATGCTAAATGTTTCAATATTCATTGTATCCTAAGGAGTCTTAAGGTGTTTTGTTTTGTTTTGTTTTGTTTTTTTCGAGACAGGGTTTCTCTAGCTTTTGGAGCCTGTCCTGGAACTAGCTCTTGTAGGCCAGGCTGGCTTCGAGCTCACAGAGATCCACCTGCCTCTGCCTCCCAAGTGCTGGGATTAAAGGCGTGTGCCACCACTGCCCGGCAAGTCTTAAGTTTTGTATTAGAAATGGCTTGAGTAAATCATAAGAGGAAAGTAACTACAACTATCTAATCTTCAACCCCATCAAAGGCCTGAGAAGGGAGATAATATTACTTGAGTAGGCAGGAAGTGCAATCAAACAGTTTGTAAAATGTACAGTAGATGACAGAGACAACTGGCTACCTGGGCAATCACCCAAAGGCTCATTTGCAGTGTTGGAGTAACCAACTTTGGCTAAGACCTAGAGTAACTGATAGATCATTTTCAGAGGCAGGAAAAATTCTTCAAAACTGTCTTGCCCTGTTGACAAGGTTTGGCAGTCCTTTTCCTTGTGTCGTCCTGCTCTTCCAGTCCGGACATTGAGCACTTTGTCAGTGGTTGAGGCATGGGCAGTTCCTTGCTCAAAGGCCAGTTTTGCCAAGAAGAAATAAGCTCCAAGTGGAGTGTCCTCAGTCCTCAACATTTTCTTGGGAATAGATTGGTGCTGCCAGGAGCAATCGTGTCTCATGTCAACAGAACCCTAAGTTATTTAAATGCCATGTTCTACAGTTCTTTAAAGTGGCTGAAGATTACCTATCTATGCAGAATGTAATCTCTATATCTAAAGAACCTGATTAGTCTAATTATGACAAACATGAATGACTATTGAGCTATAATACTTAATACCTCTATAACCTAAAAACTAAAACTTCATATTAGAATATTAAACAATCTTTAAACAATTGTGCAGTAAATGAGGACAATAATCTAAAAATGTAAACAATGTATAAATATCTTGATCAGAGGTAGAAATATATAGTGCAATATGATAAATATATCCTAAAATTGTATCAATATACAAAATGTCTTAAACAGAGGTAGAAGAAACATGCATGTATATAATCTGACAGATTAACTTTGTATATGTGTATAAATATTATAAACAGAAATAGGAGCATATTCAATATAACAAATATAATTTGAACTTGTATCAATATACAGGAATCAATGTAAATTGTCCAAATACTCATCTTCAGAAAGTCAAAAGACCCTGGACATTTGGATGCCTAAAGAGGAAAAAATAACTACCCAGAAAGATCACCAAACAAAAAGAAATATGACTTATGAGGACAGGTCATCTGAGGGTAAAAATTAAAGCTGGCTTTGGAGGTGGACAATGGCTATCCTTCCCTAAATCCAAGCATGTTGTTAAAAGAAAAATTCAGAGTTTCTGTCTCATGTCAGGAGCTATCTAGTATGGGATTGAAAAAAGAAAAAATTAAGGAAAAACTTTACTTTTCTCAATACCTATTTTGTCTACATTGTATCTTTCATTGAATATATGTCTATATGAATAATGCTTAAGATGAGTATTTTCCTGTAAAGACAAGAACAGAACCCTGCCCCAACCCTTATGAGGTTTCCTTACCACTGTATGACTGTCACCTCTGTGGATGAGCTGTCATTTCTCTTTCTCTAGAGGTTTCTCCTTTTCAAATAGAATCTTTAATAATTTTGATGGTATCATAGGTTTTCTTTTCCTGAGGAAACAAGAATGAAACCCCTTCCCCGACGTAGCACATCTCCTGGTTTCCATTGTGAGGTCAACACATCCTTGAAATAACTGGCTGATTTAATTCAGAGATTTTTTTCTATTCAGTCTCTCTCTGCTGCCATTGTCCCTTTCTCATTAGCATTAAGAAAACTCAAGGACAGATTCAACGCAATGCTCATCAAAATCCCAACAAAATTCTTCAAAGACCTCGAAAGAACAATACTCAACTTCATTTGGAAAAGCAAAAAACCCAGGATAGCCAAAACAATCCTGAGCAACAAAAGAACATCTGGAGACATCACAATCCCTGACTTCAAACTATACTACAGAGCTACAGTACTGAAAACAGCCTGGTACTGGCATAAGAACAGACAGGAGGACCAGTGGAACCAAATAGAAGACCCGGATATCAATCCACACATCTTCGAACACCTGATATTTGATAAAGAAGTAAAAAATATCAAATGGAAAAAAGAGAGCATATTCAACAAGTGGTGCTGGCATAAGTGGATATCAACATGTAGACAAATGAAAGTAGACCCCTATCTATCACCATGTACAAAACTCAAATCCAAATGGATCAAAGACCTCAATATAAAGCCAGCCACACTGAACCTTATAGAAGAGAAAGTGGGAAGTACGCTTGAACGCATTGGCACAGGGAACCACTTCCTAAATAGAACCCCAGCAGCACAGACACTGAGAGAAACAATTAATAAATGGGACCTCCTGAAACTGAAAAGCTTCTGTAAAGCAAGGACACGGTCAGCAAGATAAAATGCCAGCCTACAGAATGGGAAAAGATCTTCACTAATCCCACATCAGAGAGAGGTCTGATCTCCAAAATATACAAGAAACTCAAGAAATTGGACAACAAAAGAACACATAATCCAATAAAAAAAAATGGAGCACAGACCTAAACAGAGAACTCTCAACAGAGGAATCTAAAATGGCTGAAAGACACTTAAGGAAATGTTCAACATCCTTAGTCATCAGAGAAATGCAAATCAAAACAACTCTGAGATTCCATCTTACACCTGTAAGAATGGCCAAG
>PVIU01027864.1:0-19813 GCA_004026605.1 Ondatra zibethicus | reverse complement strand
CTCTCTCTCTCTCTCTCTCTCTCTCTTTCTCCCTTGTTCTCTTCTTTCTCTCTCTTCTCTCAAAGCTAGATTCCTCCTCCTACTTATTCTCTCTGCCCACCAGCCATGTCTATCCTTCTACTGCCTAGCTATCAACTGTTCAGGTTTTTATTTGACCAGTCAGGTGCCTAGACAGGCAAGGTGAATCAGCAACACATTTTTACATAATTAAACAAGTGCAGTATAAACAAATGTAATACACCTTTATATAGTTAAATATTCCACAGCAGGCTTGATTCCCCTGCCTTGTTCAGGCTGCTATTTTTTTTTTATAGAACCCATGGCCACCAACTAAGGGTTAGCACAACCCACAAGGGACTGGGCTCTTCCCCATAAATAACTAATTAAGAAAATGTCCTACAACCGTGTAGTCCCCTTTTCCTCACAATCCATTAATTATCAGTTCATGATGACAAAGAGGCAGAAACAGCTACAGAGAGCTTTGTATGTGGCCTATGAAAGCGACGGAAATAGCCTTCTGGGAGATCACTTAGTAAGACAGCTCAACTTTATTCTAGAGTATAGAGGAGGACATATATGATTGGGAATAGTAGTTGAAGAATCACCTAATTTTCATTAAAAGGAACACTCTTATCATAAAGCTTCTTGTATAAGTCTTAGTTATAATTTGTGGAGGCATGGTCCTATTGTAAAACTCCTGGTACAATGTCCAATTAACATGTGGGCAGCAGGGGGAAAGCTTCTGCAGGGAACTGTGTCAAGGGTTATACTACAGATAAGTCAGGCATCTGGGCCTAGAGACAGTCTCCAAATAACGTCAGGTAGAGAACAGGGTGCCTTCCAGCTGGGGGTGATAGAGAGGGAGTCCTCTATGTTATTGAGCTTGAAGAGAGCTGCCAAGCCTCTGTAGACTGCAAGTTCTGACCAGCAAGGCCTCCCAGCATACCTGATGTTATGGAGGCATTTTCTCAATTGAGATTCCCTTCTTTCAGATAACTCTAGCTTGTGTCAAGTTGATGTAAAACTATTCCACATAAAGCCAATTATGAACCTAGTATTCTTTGTATGGAATGTGATTTCTGTCACATGATTTTTAATACTTTTATTATGTCTTTAATTTCTGGATATTCTATCTACCTAAATTTCTATGTCTTGGTCTTCATTTTGGTAATATCATGGTCTTTTTCATAGTATCTTCACCTGCAGATAGAGTTTTCATTGTAGATTAATTGGGTAGAGGAAATTATTATATCTTCATAATAATTCAACTCCTAGAAATTGGTTCTAAGTCTAACTATATGAAATAAGATACTGTGTTTATAAAGCAAAATCAAAAATGATTTTCCTGAGTATAAAATATAATGTCTAATAAAGATAAATTTATTTATATGTAATAAAAACTAGGAATATAAGATATTATATATAAAATAAAGTACTAAAATGAATACTTTGAGCCCAAATGATGTTTAAATGGTATAAAACTTATACTCATTAAAAGGTCCATTGTAATTTATAAACACTGAGCCATCTCTCCAGTCTCTATTCTAGGACATTTTTTCCCTAAAAGAGTATATTACTTTGGTAAAAGAATTCAACTTCTTTGAACTTTAGTTTGCACATTTTAAAAAAATGGAAGATAGATAGAATTTAAGTTTCTCAATTTCTATACACCTCAAACTGGTGACTATTAGTATTGATGAGGTGTTTATATGGACTGTAACTTATTTGGCATTTATAACCATTCCTTTACTAGGCTACAGACATGGAATAAACATTAGTTGCCATCTGCTGAGGTGAGCCCTTTCCCAATCTGACAAACCGGCTGTATCAACCTTCTAAAACGCAGAAGTATGGAATTGGTTGTTTTGTGACTCTATAAATCTTTGAAGAAGTAAACTAAATGCAAGAAACTTTGGGTGCCTGATCTATAGAGATGACTCGCCAGTTAAGAGCACTTGCTATTCTTGCAGAGGGCTTGGGTTCAGTTCACAGCACCTACATAGTAGCTTAAAAGCATCCATTATTCCTGTTTCAGGCAATATGATGCCTTTTTCTGATCTCCATGGGCAGGAGGCAAGCACATGGTGCACATACATATATGCAGGCAAAACACTCATACACATAAAATAAAATGAAGCTAAGAAAACAATTTTAAAAGAAATTTTGGGTACCTATTAAATGCTAGGATTAACCAAATATGTTGGTGCACTTCTTTAATCCCAGCACAGGGGAGACAGAGGCAGGTAAGTCTCTATGAATGTGAGGCCCTCCTGGTCTACAGAGTGAGTTCCAGGAAATCCAGGATTGTTACACAGAGAAACCCTGTCTTGAAAAACAAAATATAAATAAAATAAAATAAATGCTAGTGGTTGAGGAAAATAATTTGTTATTATATTCTCCATGGTATAGTCATTAATGGAAGACAAAAATTGAAATAGCAAATAAAGGACTTTAAAGCATATTAATCTATATGTTTAAGGCATACCACTTAGTATCTACTTATTTGGAGCAGAGTATAACCTAGATACTTCCATCTACTTAATGGCATAATGGTAAAGAACCTTCTTCAAATGTTCTAAGCTTAAAAGTCCAAGCCCATAGTGAAAAAAGGCAATGATTCTTGGTCTTTTGGATAATATCAAGTGAGACAAACACTACTCCAACTGAAAGTAGAATTTTAACAATCTTATTGGTATGGTAAATGATGTATCTGGCTGCCTTCTGGGAAAATGATTTTTAAATCCAAGTGAAACCCTTTAATGTTCTGAAAGGGATTCCTGCACTTAAAAATAGTAACTAAGCTTTTGAGTATTTCATCAGAGTCTCAGTTTCTCTCTTTCTCAGTAAACTGCCAAGATAGTACATACAAATAGTCAAAACATTCCGTGGCTGTGGTATTTATTACACATAGTCTGAATTATTGTGAGAGAAATATGCAGGTTATTTTTTCTCACACAATCTAGAATACTAAAATAAAATTTAATGAGTTACTAAATAGATGACTCTTTACAAAATAGAGAGGAGAATTAGAGGTCTGTATTTTAACATAATTGTAAAATGGGAAATGCCATTTTATAGTGTTTTAATGTGGTTTGGCAATTCTACCTCTGATCCTTCCAACAGTCTTTGAAGAAAGCAGAGTATCTCAACCTGAGCACTTTCTCAAGCCAAAATATTATTTGTCATAGGATATGTTCTGCCTACAGAAGGGTACATTAGTAGCTTCCTGGATTCTTTGTAGATGACAATAGTATATCTGAAAGCTGTGACCCCAAACATGTCTCAAGATGTTGGTAGATATTATCCTCCAACATACTGAGAACCACTGAGCTAAAGAAATCTATGAATAGAAAACTAAAACTCAAGATGGAAAAAAGCACTGCTATATTAGTAATGAGCAAGCATTACATTCACTTTAAATCTGCACAGTTAGTAATATATAGCCCCATGACTGTCTTCAACTCAGAAAGTTCCTCCAATAGCTTAGCTGTCAATTTATGTTTCCCCAAATTATTCTCTTGTTGCCTGTTGGTACTTGTTTGTTTCTTTTTCAATATTGAAGACTTTTTTGTTACTTTTAAAATATTGTTTTGCTTGCAAATGTACTTTCTTGAATAATTATGTAAAGATTTACTTTGAATCTTTGCCTCTTCTTCCAAATTATCTCTCTTCTCTTGAACCAGTTTTCTTATTTGCCTTTGTCTTTCTCTGGCATTGCATTTCTCTTTTTAAGATTTGCTTTCTAAAAGGGTACACAGACCCTCAAACATCCTATCAAAGTATTCCTTTAACTTGACCACTTAAAATATATCGTATTAAGTCTACCTGAAATTTAACAATGCATTTCACTGAAAATTAATGAAGTAAGAAACCATAATAGTATTGAGACTTTTTCACCAGTTAAAATTATTGCTATCTTCAAATCACATTCTAGCCAAGCCAAATATTTAAAAAATATAATTTGAACTGATAATTCTTATAAAATAATTGTAATTATTATATATGCTGCTAAATTTTGTTGTTTAATTGCAAAATATGTTTCAGTACTTTTAGAATTTTACTTAAAGGAAACTGATTTTAACAATAATGCTAAATAGTTTGTATTATGCATTTAAAGTATTACTCTAAGTATTAGGTATTTTATGACATAAAACTTGTGATTTGAGGCATTTGTGGAGCATTACAGGAACTTAAACTTACTCTTGGAACTATCCAAATATTTTTTAAAAGTCATTAAATACATTCAGTTTGTTGTTTAAACATTTGGTAACTATGCTGACAGCAAGAGAAATAGTCCTTCCCAAAGAAGAGCATACCAAATGGTTATGCAATACCAAATGATCAAGCATGAAAGCATACATATAAGTAACTTATACAAACTGAGCAGGTTAGCTCAGCATATATACATATATGTAATTATATTATGTATTTTATATACATATAATATGTGTATAACAGTTAATGAAAAAGGCAATAATTTTGAGAGAGTGTGGAAAATAAGAGATATATGGGATGTTTTGAGAAGAAGAATAAAGGAGTGAATTATGTAATTATAATCTGAATAGATAATTTTTACATTGATAATTTGAAATACTGATTTTATGTTTAGGTTTCCTATTTTGGACTATGTCTGTTTCAGCTTCTGAGTGTTATCTTTTTGATAACTATGATTTCAAATAATTACAGTTTTATCATGTATTATGTATCTGCTCTATGATAGGCATATAATTATATGTATATGAATGTTGGTTTCCATTATATGTTAATGCAGAAAGATTGCTTGCCTAGTTATCAAGAAATGTTGATTCAAGTGGCCTTGGTTATTCCTCTTAGGCCATTAACTGTGATCTTACACTGTTTCATTTTGAAATATATTTTACTGTTATCGCAGGAAAAATTATGTTAAATCCATTTTATAGGACTTTAGGTGATAAGATCATATGGCATAAACTATACACACTTTATAATTGTGTACTTCATAATTGTATATGTTTCAATCTTCTTTCAAATGTAAAAAATAATTTACACTGAAAGCCTAGCTATGGAGAATTATCCAGAAAATTTGGAAGCTGTCTACACTTTCTTACACTTCATTGAAAGTAATAAAAACTTAATCTTAATTATAATCTTGTCAACAACAGTTTATGTACTACAAAGTGCAGTAAAGATAAGTATCTGATTTCTTTAATATAGGCCAATCTAACTTCATATACACAACCAATTAAACTTTACTCAGTAAACTCAAAGCATAGCTTGAAATGTGGTTCAGTTTAGCTTATGAATTACAGAAGCATATATAAACATTTTGGTAAAAGATCAAAAAGTATATCTACTTTCTTGGTAATCTTGATGCATTAGTATAAATAGTGGCACATGGATTTTAAACTATAGCTTTATTTTATTATAATAGTAATTAATCTCTACTTTAAATTGCTTGGTTCATATATGTACCAACACAGTAGGAATCAATAGTGATTATCAAAATCAATTTATTTGGGAGGGGGGAAGTTATCTGTTGAGGAGCTAAAAGTATGAATGTAACAAAATGTGGGAGGAGGGATCAAGGGAGATGTGTTAATAGAAGCTGGCAATTTACTTTCTCCCATAAGATTAAAAAATCATCACATCTCAAACAGAGCAAAGTGATCACAAGAATCAAAGCATTAGACTAAAAATAACTGCAGAAAGTAACATAGAAACTGCTAGTATTTAGTGATTTGTAGTGAGGCAGCTGGCCACGGGTATGTGTCAGGGCTTTAAGTGTTACCAATTTCTATTTTATTATTCTTGCTATCATTAAAAATTATGAGTCATTGGGTGGTGGTGGTGCACACCTTTAATCCCAACACTCAATAAGCAGAGGCAGGCGGATCATTGTGAGTTCGAGGCCAGCCTGGACTACAAGAGCTAGTTCCAGGACAGGGAGCAAAACTACAGAGAAACCCTATCTTGAAAAAAAAGAAAAGAAAAAAGAAATTATAAGTCAGACACAATGATACATGCATGTGATTCCAGTAATCAGGAGGTGAAGGCATAGAATTTTGAGTTTAAGGCAAACCTGGGCTTCAGAGTGAGGAATTATCTTTAAAAGTCAAAAGAAAAACTGTTCAGAATGGTATAGATGGATAGATAGATAGATAGATAGATAGATAGATAGATAGATAGATAGATAGATATGATGCATAACGATGATAATCAAAAGGAGGCCATCGATCAGAGAGTGAGTCCTCAGGAGACATGAGAGGGAATAAAGGAAGGAGACATCGGAGGGGTGGAAGGGTGGAGACTTGGGAAGGGATGGAGGAAGGAGACATGAGAGAGGATAGAGGGAGGAGACATGGGAGGGGATGGAGGAAGGAAGCAGAGAGGACTAGGAGGACAGGGAAGTCAGAAAGTAATGTAATTACATTTTAATTTAATTTTTAAAATTTAATTAAATAAAGAAAAACTACAGATGTGTATTTTGAACTGGAAATTATATTTTTCATTAAAAATGGAAAAGAAAATTTGATACAAGAATACTCAGAAATTAACAAACAATAGAATAAATTGGAAAATTACAAAATTGCCTACTACAAAGGAGCCTGGCACAAAAAGTGTTATGAAACTTCTTTTCTCATACTTAAGCTGATCATTTTAATTCCATGTAAGTTTTTTGAGCTTTCATATCTTATTGCTAAAACAAAATAATAAAGTATCAGAATAGTCAGTTTTAAATATAAATGTAAAATTATGGAATATCTAATAATAATTTGACCCACCTATGCATTAAAAAGCAACATAACAGATGAAACTAAGCTTCATTCTAGAAATTGAAGGAGACTTTAACAAAATGGAGTATAATAATCTAATCATTTAAATTCTTTTAAAAATATGTATGCATGTATGCAATGTTTCTTGGTCGTATCCAACCCGTATTACCTCCCTTCAGCTCTTCTTGTGACTCTCAGGGAGAGTAACTCTCCCAGCTCTCTCCAGCATGTCTTCCTGTACTCTCTTTTTAGTTATCTCCCTTCTCCAAACTCCCCAACATATTCCCATCTCCCTCCCAAGCTAATGGCTTTATTTATTAATGTTGCTTTATAATCCACTAAAATCATTTAGTGAATCCCCCATGTGCACATATGTAGGGTTAGCCACTGGTTCTTGGGCTATCTACCAATGGCTACCGCACCCTCTCACATACAGTGAAAAATGCCACACCCTTCTTTAGCAGTCATTAACTGTCCTTAGCTCCTTAGCTTAGGGTAGGGGATCAAGAGCCCCTCCTTCCTCCATAATGGAATATTGAATTCACTTGATCTTCTGTAGGTTTTATAACAGCAGCTTGAGTTCACGTGTACAGTAGCCATGTCATGTCCAGAGAGCAGCCTTTCACAGAAGTCCTGTTCATCCTGTGGCTCTTACATTCTAATTTATCTCTGTTCTATAATAAGATGACTAGTAACTCCTAAAGTGTTTGTATATTACTTCTATATCGTTAAATGAAGTTAACGTGTTATCATTACCTGATTAAACGAATATAAAAATTATTATAAGCATTTAACTTGATGGATTAGCTAATTTGCATATTCTTCTCTTTATAGGATTTTATAAATTGTTTCATGAAGGCAAAGGCCCAAAACTGGATCGATTGTAAGTTTCTATTTGTTGGCTTTGTTTCCTTCTATTCTGGTAAATGCATTTCTCTCAACTACTTCTTGTATTGAGGAATTGAAGCATAATGTCAAACCTAAAAATCTCAGAGATGTTATGGAACATTTTTTGTTATAGTTCCTTTTAAAGAACAGTAGCATGAACATATAGTTTTATTAATATATGCATGCCATATAAAAATATCCTGATAGCAATAGTTAATCCAAGGAAATAGAAACATATAGGTTCTAAGAATTGTATCTAACTCAAGCTTTCATTGACTGTATACATTTTCATTTTGTCAGTCATTCTTCAAACTACCCTAGTTTCATAATGGATAATTTTCATGACAATAAATAAAGTTAAATATTTCAAAATGATGTAAAAGATTATATATGTGCATGGGGCGTGTGTGTGTGTGAAATATAGAAAACCTGTATGTTATACACTGAGGGATTTCTTTTCATGATTTCTTTTACTTCTTGTCTTACAGAAAATTCATAGAATAGAGAAAATACTTAGTTTTGTCTTTGTTAAAGAGGGATATCTTTTTCAGACAGATAGGTTTATTAAATCTTGTAGTGGAGTCCGTGTTAGAAGAAACCTGCCACATGATTACTCCAAATGTTTAGACAAAACATTATTGCTGACATAATTTTATGAAACCTTCCTTAAGTGCACACATTTACTTTAACAATGTTTTAGCAAACTATCAAATACCCACCCTTAATATGGATCCAGTAAAAGGCTTTAAAGTAAATGCATCCTTAAAAACTTTCAATAAGAATTATGGACAAATATAGGAAACAGGTATAATTGAAGACTTAGATACTGGATCAAGATCTGTTACAACTAGCAATGATATTGCAAATATCACTTGAAGTTTGTTGGTCTTGATTCTCTCTCAATGGATGAAAAGATCTCTAACTCATGTGTAGCTTTTTAAAATATTTGTTGTAAGGTCTTGAAGAAGAATTTATCTTTATCACTCTACCTTCCACAGTAGAAGTGGAAAGTAGAGGCCAAGATTTGAAGTATCAATATTGAAATGTTATGATAATCCTAGTCTTCATCTTTTCCACATATTTATACATGTATGAACTAACACAATAAAGTGAACTACTGTATAAGCAATGGTATGGCTTTATAATTCTGTGTTAAACTGTTCTCTGCAGGAATGAACTCCTAAGAAATAGCTGACCATAAGAAAACTATGCAACTTTGAATAGCTTTGCAAAGAGATCTATAGTTTTTTTTTTTACATAAACTCTTCAAGTAACCTAATATGAGCAGCTATTCAATTTAAACCTGCTGGAAATTTTGCTTATATCAGTATGACCCCAAGAGTAATTGTTACAGTGCAACTATAAACTTAAAGTGACATATATGACACTTATAATGAATATAATAAGAGCATTTTTAATGTCTAATAGTAGGAGTAAGCTTGTCATTACCTTTTACAAAGCAAGGGTTGAGAAGCTCAATGCATTTAAGTATTTCAAGGCCAAATTTTCATGTTTATTATACTGAGATACTTTAAAGTTAATTTTAAAAAGAGTCAAATTAGAAATATAAAAATAGACTAAATATACAAAATAATTCAGAGTAAAATAATGATACTTAAAATCAGTAGAGAAAAGAGTATTCAATAGATGGTTTAGAGCAGCTGTCAGAACATTTGGAAATAAAAATATTCCAAGATTCCTATTTTATAAGATATACAGAAAGCAAGAGGTATTAATGATTTGCATGCAAAAATTAGTGAAACTTTTCAAAATAAAAGGAAAAATCATATACTTTTCCTATCTATGACTAAATAGTGAAAAACTGTATACATACACAGTGCCATAAACAAAAGTAAAAGGCAGATAAATTGGGGAGAAATTTTGAATATATATGACAGACAGAAGGATAATATTCTTAATATATCAATCAACTTAAAAATTAATGGAACATTAGGAAGAAAAGCAAAATAAATGCTTAAATGACTTGACAAAATAAGAAATGCAAGTGACTATAGGTAAAGAAAAATAAAAATATTGCCATTTGTAGTGAGAACAAGTTGTTAGACTGTTGTAAACATGGGGAAAATGTTATGATAATTTAATCTACATTGTTATGATATCCAAACTAACATCTTATTCCTGTTCATTTTTTGCAGTGTCTTGGTTTAGAAGGCTCTTGCCCACATTTTTCTCTGAGGAAGACCGTCATTCTTGGTCTAAAGCTCGATTTTGTGCAATAGCCTGCACGGAACTGGGTCACGGGAAATGTGAAGGATGGCTTTGGCATAAGAGACCGTCTAGAGGAATCTCCTTTTTCAGTTGGAAAAAATACTGGTTTATTTTGAAACACTCAACTCTCTACTGGTTCTCACATCTGAATGTAAGTACACCAGGAAGCAATGAAAGTCTGTTGCTGAAAATAGACCTTTTGGTATTAGTTAAGTGTATACACTTCAGACAAATGAAAAGGTGTTCATAATACTAAATGTCAGGAATAAGCTTCTGATGCTACTTCTTGCTTTTTAAAACACTGTCTAGGTTGTCTAGTATGTCTAGTGAAAGTATTTTAATCAATGACATAATGGTTTTGAAACAAAAATACCTGCTTTTACTTCAAGCCCTTTCACTTATTAACTTCAAGAGGTCAAACAAGTTGTAATACTTGCCAAACTTTTCATCTCTCTTTCTCTTTGTGTTGATCCTCTACCTCTCAACCAGATCCATCTCAAAAACTTTTTTTTAAAGTACTAGAATCCTTTCATTTAGATAAACAGTGAAATGAATGAGGCGTCTTTTGCTGGTTATAAAGTCAAACAAATATCATTTTACAGGATGGAACTGGCAAAGTCATAAATTTTCTTTTGGACATACTGACTATAAGATGGTCTGTAAATTATCCCAGTGGGGAGAGGAGTAAAGAGCTTTGATTAAAGCTTCAGCATTTACTTTAACAGCCTGTCATGTACAGCCAAGCTTCTAGATACTATTCTTAATGCTTTCTGTTTTTATTTACCCACTTCAACTGTTCTCTAATCTCTCCCTACCCCCAACTCTGTTGGGACAATTTTCAGCAGATGAAAATGAAGCTGTTATATTGATAATCCAAAAGACACTTTTAGACTTCATTTTATTTGACCTTTCCTCATTTTCATCATGTCACTCCTCCTTAACACTTTTCCCTCCAAAATTGTTATATTTTCTAAGACACTTAAGTTTCCATTCTTCAGGAACCAGCTCAAGTTTTTCTTGTTGTTATACACATCTTTCAATAACTATTTTCCAATGTATACAGCCTCAATTACTATATGTATACAGAGGTCACATAGATTTATTTCTATATGGTAAATTTCTCTTCATATATTTAGGATTCATGAGTTCAATAATCTCTCTATTGGGCTATCAAGTTTTCCCCTAATCAACATGTACAAAGCAAAATTCATTATACCACCATCCTCAAATGATCTCTTCCCTGTGGTTTTCTGCTAAGGAGTTAGTTGCAGATCCTACTCTTTAACTTCTTACTGGGTATCCATATCTATACTCACCAAAATTATCCCCTAACTATCTATCAAATTCATCATTTTCCCTACATTTCCACTGTCTAGTCCAAGCCATTGTTAGCTTTCAAAGAATTTCAACAACCTATACTCTGTCTTGTTATATTCACTTTGGTCTCTCTCTAGTTTATCACTGTAATTAGGGGATCTTTTTAATATAAATTTGCCATATCCCTACTACCTCGTTTCACCCCATTTTCTCATTTGTCTATTGAAAGCTATTACTAACTTTCCAATACTCTTACACAAAAATTTCCTTAACATGGACTATCAGGCCTTATATAAATCCTGTTCCTCTTCTATCTTGTACTATCCACCCTGTGGATTTTACATTCCAGCTACATTAGCCACTTCTATTTTCTCCTGTACTGTGTTCCATCCATTTATGAAATCTTTACATGGGTCTTCCTTCTTCTTGTAATATTCCGTGATCCCTGATTGTTAACTTCACTAACAACTTAATCTCCCTTCATTTCTTACTTCAATACATCACTTCTTTAACATAGCCTTTCTTGATCCTACTCCACATTTCAATTCTCATTAGCTCTCAGCATCATGTAATTTTGATCACAAGATTTTAACCCTTGTAATTTTACTTTTATTAAAGCTGTCTCCTCCTAGATCATAAGCTTTCAAAAGTACTATATTTGTCTCATCTGGTATCACCTAACTAAGTCAGAAATTTATATGCCATATGTGGCACAATATATATATATATATATTCAAAAATAGTGATTGAATCAATGACTGTTTGTGATAATGGAGTTAGCATATGAAAAGAACCATTGTATAAGGTCTGTCACATAAATCTTTAATGAATATTATTTCCCATCATACTCCCCTATTCCCTTTTTCTCAATGTGGAATTACTTCTTCTTCAAATTTAAAAGTTTTCAAGAGCAAATGTGAAATACAAAATCATTTTATATTCTGACCAGACATGAGTGTCATGTATGTTACCCCTGTTTAAATGACACAGAAAAACAAAAGTAAATTCTGTCCACCATGGTGGGGTTTTTTTCATCTAAAGGATGCTCTTACAACTGATTTCCTTAATATAAAATTAATCAATGTTCTGACACCTTTTTTTTTAACAATTCCACTTTTATAAGTATTTTTATAAGTGATCATTTATCAGGTTGTTACTAAATGTATAGGTTTTGATTTATCTTTAATTTCAAAATTACTAGGCTTATAATTTCTCATAACTTTCATGCTTTTTTCTCTTGTAAGTTACAAATGTTACAAACTAGCAATAATACAATCCCCTTTTTATCCTTGAATAAATTGTAACTCAGAAAAAAAAGTGACCTGGTAAACATGGGTCAGTTCTATAAACATGTCGGAAGATGTTCATGAAATTTGAAATTGAAATTTATGTCCTGGCAGTGCTGAAGCATGCATGGGCAGTCTGTATAAGGCGGTTCTGTTGAACTTGTTCATATTGGGTTTCATCGTCTAAATTGATGAGGACAACTGACCAGGCCTTTTCCTCAAGAGGGCACCAGATCTCATTACAGATGGTTGTAAGCTACCATGTGGTTCCTGGGCATTGAACTCAGGACCTCTGGAAGAGCAGGCAGTGCTCTCAACCGCTGAGCCACAACTTTGTGTCAATTCATGACAATGTCTTACAAAATTGATGGGTTGCTTATATGATATTAAGGACACAAAAAACAAAAAATTAAATTTCAGACTCTGCTCTGCGATGCTCATATGCTAAACAATGCCATCCTCAGATGTTTCACTATTAGATGTTTGAGAAGCTTTGAAGTGGAAAATGTTTGATACATGTGATCATCATTCTGTGTGAGACAATTGAAGGTTTAGTAGCATTCTAAATGCTGCTACATCTCTTCTCTTTGCTGGCTTTCATTGATTATTTTTGTCTGCTTTGAATGCCTTAATGATGGTGAGAGCTGTTTGCTTATTTTGAAATAATTGTTTATAATCATTAATGTAAAATCTGTTGTTGCCATTGCTGACTTAAAAATCACGTGGTTCATTTGCTTTGCAGAAAGCTATTTCAAGTGCATACTAAGCAAACCGCCTTCTGTAATAAGCAGTCTAGAAAAATGTTTGCTACAACACTGGTGACCTAGCTTTTGGTTTTCTATTTCAATTTGTAACTCTCTCTCTTAAATCTTCCACTTTTTTCATTCTTTCCTAGGACACCAAGGCTGATGGTTTCATATACCTACCAGAATTCCGAATTGACTTAGCTCCACACTGCAGAAGAAACCAGTAAGTAATAATAGACTTTTAAATTCAAAGTTCAAATTAATACTCTAAACCAGAGCTATAACAGGAGTCCAGCTCATAATTTTAAATTCTTCTTGTAGTTCATCTCCTGATTTTTCAGACAAGTAACTAGTCTAGGATTATGCTGTGAATAGAACATATAGTTAATAGAGTCCATAGGATTAACATAAAAGCTAAAATATTGTTAAATTATGATACCACTCTAATTCATTATTTACCATTATTTAACTATAAACTATATTAAAATATGAATATTTTATGTAATAATCATAATTTTACTAAATTTTTCACAAGACTTTCTACATTTTCCATAATTGTAATTGTACAAGTCAAAGCTGTTCACTCTGGGTATTATATAAGTGTTGTAAAATTAACATGTTAGAGGGATTTCAGTGTATAATTAGGGAACATTGATCAGATAACTAGAAATAACTGGATGGCATAATTTTTATTATTTTAGTCAGATTCCTATAATAGATTATCTTGACTTACCAGACTTCAGAAGAGATAAACAGACTTCAGCAAGTTTACGAAAGAGAAATAAAAGCAATGAAAGAGATATTAAAAAGATACAAAATAAGTTACATGGTGGAAAGTTAAAGTAACTGTCATACATTAGTGGTAGGAAAAGTGATGTCATTATTTCATTTACTATTTCTTAATTATATTAACAGACAGGAAAACTTGGAAAGAAATTGGAAAATATCAAGTTGAAGAAGAGCTTGATTTATCAATAAGATTAAATAAAAGGCTATTAAAGGAGGTGATATAGTTTCCATCTCTTTATATCTTAAACTGTCTGCTATAGTCTAAATATTCATTATGGAAGTAAGCAGAAAAATGTTTTAGTATGTAGCTTTCCAACTACAAATACTGTGTTTCTGCTAATATAGCCTTGCAAATATTGCTAAAGAGTATTTACGTGTGCAGTTAGTATTGCAATTTACATTGTTTGTCCAAATCTGGCCTATGATATACATGTGTGATTTATCTACCAATGAGAAAGTTGAGGTCATAAAACCAGACTTAATTTAAATGTAAAAGAGAGTGAGCTGCTCAAGGCCTGAGTCACTTAAACATTAGAGTAAATTATTAAATTATAAAGAGAAGAAACATATAAATATAAAACTATGTGGATCCAATCTCTTAGAATATGCTTTCAACTGTATATGTTATTACCATATATCTCCTAAGTTTGAGGATTTTTTATGTTATTATTCTAATTTTTACTATGTTATTTATATTATCTGCCTGCTCTTTTCAATTTGCAATACAGAAATAAGTGAATATACTGACAAAACATTGACAGTACCAGTATTTTTTTAAAATCAGTGCTTCTTACTTTGATAAGATTCCCTGCAGGAGGAGAACAAATACCCAACCCTACTACTCCTGAATTAAGTGCAAATGTTAATAATCCACACAGCAAGAGACTATGAATAAAATGTTTATTTACAGAAGCTATGTAAAAATAGTTTGCAAAGGGAGATTAGATTTATTTTTCTTGTGGTCACCACTGGCTTTAGAGTTTAAAGGTCCAGCCAAATAGGAAGAGACAGGAGAGTAGAAAATGAAAACTATCAGCTGTCAAATATCCAAATGGAGTCAGACTCTTCATAAACCTTAAGGGATATCTTGCCTTACTTGACCTTATTTAAGTACATATAAGGAAAATGAAGTGCATATATAATATAATAAATATAATATATATATGTAGACCAGGTCTTGACCACAGTTCTCAAATATTCCCATGTCCATCAAGTGACCCCCCCAAAAAAATGGAAGTGAATTCTTAACTATTTGCATCCTCTAACTTTGATTCACTCTTTTCCTTAAAGTGGTAATAGAGCTATAAACACAGTAAACTAGTTGCTAGACATATATACTTCAAGTACCAGAAATTAGAGATCTTCCTTAGCTAGAACGACCTAAATTCCTTGAATAATTATTTAAGGAAACTCAAAATTCAAAATCAGGTTTGATTACAGTTTAAGGTATTATGAAATCAAAGAACTTATAAACTGAGAACCACTTAAGAAAGAAAATATAGACTGCTGATTCATGAGACAAACTTCAAGAAAATTTTTTTTCTAAAATGAGACATTCTTACTTCTAAAGTAAAAGTTACATTATTTGTGATAAATGATTCCCATCATTTTGTTGTTTCATAGTGTTTTTTAGACTTTCATTTAATTTTTCTGATGTGATTATTTATTCCCTGTCACCTCCTGGGTGCGTTTATGAAAGAGCAGACCAACCTAATGGTTTGAGGAAGTGAGGGAATCCCATAGGCACTTTGGTCTATGGAATTGGAGGGAATATACTACTATAAATTTTGTCATATATACTTACGTAAATAAAAATTTTACACCCATAACATTGCAGAACATAAGTAAATTATAACATTTTCCACTGATTTTTCTCTACTGATAAGTCTAGTTATATGATCTAAGCTCTTCTTTGATATGTAATTATTAAGTCAGTTTCCCCTAAAGTGAACAATTCTGCTAGTAGAAAGATGGCAATACTGATTCTATACTATCAATATTATGCAACTCTAGAGGAAGAACATTTTATCCAGGCTTTAATGTTTTATATGTATGATACTTAATTGAAATTTTCTATTTTAAAACATTAATTATGAATGCAAAATTCATATTATGAATAATCCCTACTTCAGGAAAATGCCTGAGCCTTTTTAAAAAGCAGTAAAATTGTTTTTAGATGAATTTGTAAAGTAATGTATTTTTCAGTGACAATATGTGACTTAGAAACAAAGAGGAATAACACTGAACTTTTGAAAATCTATTTATTGTGGGAAGAATGTTATACTTTAAAATGATGACTTATATAAACAGTAGGGGATATCCCATTTTTCACTGTGACTGTTTTTCTTTTATTATTATCTCATATATTACATCCCTCCTGCAGTTTTCCCTCCCTTCCCTCCAGGCCCTCCATCTCTCCTCTCCCCCAGATCCATGACCCTCTCTCTCCCCTCAGAAAAGGGCAGGCCTCCCAGGAGCATCAACCAAACATGATGTAACAAATTATGATAAGACCAGGCACATACTATCATATCAAGGCTTGATGACACAACACAGTAGGAGGAAAAGGGTCCCATAAAGTAGGCAAGAGAGTCAGTCCCCACCCCCACTCCCAATTTTAGGAATCACACAAGTTCACCAAGCTACTCAGCTATAACGTATATGCAGGAGACCTAGATCAGACTCCTATAGGCTGTGATTGTTATTTTTCTCCAATTCTCTTTTTTAGATAAGCCATATTCTCAACATAAAGTATGCTAAAATATCTAATTTAAACTATCACGATTTGTTTTGACTTCCAGAAATGTTTGAGTGCTTTATGATATAAGAGAAATATTAAACATCCATTGGTGGACTCAGGTTGCTGAAATTTTTCAATTTAACTCCATTCAGTAGCTTTATAAACTTTTTGTCAGACACAGCATATTTATACTTATGAGAAACAAAGACACAAAACTAAAGTGCATTAAAACACTTAAAACTCAGGGTAAAGGAACACTGAAACATAAATCTTCTAGTATTGCTATGCAAAGAACACTTGCTACATTTGATTTTTTTAAAATGGTCGAATAACAAAAAGGATGCTTTATGCTTAATAGTAGCAAATTTGAACACTTTGTACCAAGAAAATTGTCCATCAAATGTTTGACCTAATCACACAGGATACCCAGGGAGAAAATTGTTTTGTAATAGTCATCTGTTCTTGATGCAGCAAATGCATTTTACTTTTGTTCTATAAGATTTCAAGAACTAGGTAAAATATCTCAGACTATGATCATATGGTCTACAGCCATAATGCCTGAACATGCCTGATATCATCAGCATATGTTCATGTGAAGAACCGATTCTTGAGAATGATGTTTGTGAATTTACACTTACAATAGGTTTGTATACAAACACAAACTATAGGAGTATTTTTAGAATGACATTGTTTATCTCTCTGTGTGTGTGTGTGTGTGTGTGTGTGTGTGTGTGTGTGTGTGTGTCTGTATAACTTGTATTTTTTATCCTTTCTGGAATTAGTCCACAGAAGTGCTATTCTTCAAAGATATTAGAAAGAGGCTAGATTCCAGGACATGCTTGAAAGCTTCAGAGAAACCCTGTCTCGAAAAAAAAAAGAAAGAAAAAGAAAAGAAAGAAAGAGGCTAGATCAATGACTGGTACATATTGCCACCAGCAGTCTGACAGATGCATTCTTTGCCAAGTTATTGAAAGTGATCTTTCTGGAAATGATTAACCACCTTCCCTCTGCTTTGACTTGAACAAACTAAGAACTTATAAAAATATGATCTATAAACCATCATTAATCATGAAGAACTGTAAGTAAATAATTTTAAAGTAATTTTGCATAAACTGATTTATGGAATCCAAAACACTGTTTTTGCTTATCCAGAAAGTTAAGAACAAAATTATATTAACAAAACCCTCCAGTAACCTCTTTTTAAAAGGCTGGAAGAGAGGTTATTTCAAAGTCTCTTTCTGCTTTCATAGAAGAAACAAACTAAGATATTCTAATAGATTCATCATAGAAACATAAGCTATAACTAAACACCTGATTGAAAAAATAGTAGCACTCATCGAGATGTATAACTTAGCCCAGGGAGTAAATAGCAGGAAGTAGGCAACTATGTAATACCCTTGTTGCTAGGTTACTAAGAAAGCTTCAGAAATTAAGAAGGCAGTGATAACAAAATCCATACATAGGTAAATGACAGTTGTAAATTTGATGTTTCCTTGGTTGATTTCCAATCTTGAATTGGAATTTCATCTCTGAATTTGAATATATGCCAATTACTGGAATTAACATCTCAAATAATTATAAACTGAAATGCATATACAGACCCAACATGATTGAATTAGTAAGTTACAGACTGAACTAGTAAAAGAAAGTTAAAAATCCACTGTACATTTTATGCATTAAAAGCAGTATCAGAGAACATACTTCATCTATTGTTTTTGCTACAATAAAACTTAGAAACCCAAATTTTTAATCCAGTCTCAACTCTCAGGTACTATGAAAAGGTATTTGGAACGTCTGCACAACATTGCTATTGCAAGCCTGGAAATTTTGTTGATAAAGTCTGATCTTATGAATCCCCTGATTCCTGTCTTTTCAGTACACACTCTCTACTAGGTGCTGTGTGTTGAGCAATTTACCTATGTTATATAATATAATACATCTCCAGGAGAGTATTGGCCTGCTTCTACAGATGAGATGACTGAGAGTTTAAATGTATTTGGCCAAGTTTTTCATTTAGTGACTAGCAGTCTGCTGGATTTAAGGAAGCTTTAACATTTTTTTGTGAAGCAGGGCCTGGAACTAATGGCTTTGGATGTTCTATGAAACTACTCTACTGCTGAACTACAACCCCAGGTCCAAGTTCGAACTCTTGATTCATTATCATGCTGCTAGAAAGTTTAATAAAACTTAAGCCTTTCCTTAAAGGAATTTGGATTTAAAGATTTGAGTGTACATGTATACTTATTGTATTAAAGACTTCTGAAAAAGGTTTTATGTTTTTTATATTTTTCCCATATTCTTTTATTTTTTTTTTCCATTCAAAAAAATTGCATTTCCTCCCCTTCTCCCAGTCCCCTCCCGCTCCCCCCTCCTCCCTCCCGCTGCTTCCTTAAAAGAGGGCTTGGTGCCCTGCCCTGTGGGAATTCCAAAGCCCTCCCCCCTCCATCCCGTCCTAGGTAGGTGTGCATCCAAATAGACTAGGTTCCCAAAAAGATAATACATGCAGAAGAGATAGGTCCTAGTGTCATTATTGTCAGTCTGCCCCCATTGGCGGCCACATTCAGAGAGTCCAGTTTGATCATATGCTCGTTCAGTCCCGGTCCAGCAGGTTTTGGTGAGCTCCCATTAGTTCAGGCACACTGTCTCAGTGGGTGGACCAGCCCTTCACAGTCCTAACTTCCTTGCTCATCTTCTCCCACCTTCTGCTCTTCGACTGGAACTTGGGAGCTCAGACCATTGCTCTGATGTGAATGTGGGTCTCTGTCTCTATCTCCATCCATCAGACAAAATTTCTATGGTGGTGATCAAGATATTCATCAGTGTGACTATGGGACAATGCTAGTTCTGACACCCTCTCCTCTGCTGCCCAAGGACCTAGCTGGGGACATCCCTGTGGACACCTGGGTTCTCCTCTAGAGCCAAATACCTTGCCAGTCCTAAAATGACACCCTTAATGTAGATATCTTATTCCCTTCTCCAATATCCATCTTTCCTCCATCTCTACCCTCCCACTCCCCCAAGCTCTCCCCAGTCCTTCCCTTCTCCCTTCTCCTTCCCCCTCTCCCC
>PVIU01027863.1:0-19753 GCA_004026605.1 Ondatra zibethicus | reverse complement strand
ATCTCACTGAGCCTTGGGGCTCATGGATAAGGCTAGATTGGCTAGCCAGTGAGCCCCAGGGCTCTGGGTTTTCCTCTTCAGCACTATAAGCATAGAACAACCACATCGAGCTTTTTGATGTGGGCTCTGGGAATTGTGCTCTGGCTTTCACGCTCATAAAGAAAGCACTTTTCATACCTGGGTATGTCCTCAACCCTCTTGTTGGTGCTTTATGTCGAAAATCTTCAACACGTATCTGAATCTGACTTTAATCTATCCTGTCCATAATCAAATGAAGTCAACTCCTATTAGTGCCAGGAGGATCAGACCTACGTATAAGCCACAAGCAACCACTACTCAAGCTATAATACGTACATCAGAGGCCCATGACTAGCCTGAACGTTGCTTCATGGGGCTCACACCACACCATCATCACTGACTTCCATCATAGGTCAAGATCTCATGCCTACACTGACTTCTCGGAGCTATTGAATCCTTGCTGCCAACACATTCTAACTAACTTGGGTAACATAAACTTTGTTTGGTTTCCTTATGCTTTTGGATCTTTGAGTTGTCCCAACCTCCCAGCACTCCCCCTATGCTACTGTCTACATCCCTCGGAGCTGGCATTTGTTCTTGTCACATCATGGTAGAACAGAACTCCCCTCACTGCAGCATGAAGTTGAGTTTGATTACATTGTGGCCCAACGCAGAGGCAACAGTAATTCGCATCTCCACTCACTATCTCAGTTCAGCAAACATTTTTTTTAGGCTCTCTTCTCTACTAGGTACTGACTCTGAAAACTGTGAATTGAAACATTCCTTAATTCTACCTTAAGATTCTTCTGCCTTTTAAGAGCATCCCGAGGAAGAGTTGGTAGTAATAGGGGAAACAACTGAGCATGTGTGTTTTGCCCAGTGAAGCATGAACTCAAAGTGTGCTTTAGCTCACGAGTCACAACCAAGATGACAACATCCTTTGAAGTCCTTGTCTTTGGGATCCTAGTAAAAGGCATTTCCTAGTCTTTTCACATGGGTTTGTGAAGGTTAAGGATCTTACTGGAATACTTCAAAGGCAGGAGAAAGAGCACAAAACATAACATAATGTCTCTTCATAGCTTACTTCTCAAGCCTTTAGAGAGCATTAGTCAGAAGAAGAATGTGAACTATGCATGTCAACTGTAGATATACCACTGATTAAAATGTAGTCATACTTAGCAAAGTCAAAAGAAACAAGTGAAATAAACTTTGACAACATTTATGGTTTAACCAATTATATACAAATACTGTTTCAACTGTCTTGAAAGCCCCATATGTTCCCTCCACTTTAGGGCACATCACAGTTGAGCAGAAACTGTGCTCCGTAGCCACAAAAAGTGCTTAGTGGCTCCTAAGCACGGGAAGTAGGTGTTCAGCAAAGCCAAGCATCTAAAATGTTAAACTTTTATAATAGACTGAAACTCAACCAGTGCCATGCTGTCAGTGCCTGCTTTGCATGAGGCAAGCTGTCAATTTAGAATAACGTTTTTGAATGATCAAAGCTTACAGACGTACATGACTGATAAACTTTGTCTAATGATTTGCACAGATCTCTTCCAATGAGGAAGACTTTCCATCACAGCAAGAAGGGTGTGAAAAATGTAAGATGTCACAGCAGTTAGATGATGATTTTAATTCTAAACCATTCTACTGTTCTTGCAGAGGAGTTTCTCAGATCCTCCAAAGTGACTGTGGTAAGAACGGCTCTGCTATCAACAGACAGCAAGCTGAGAACACAGCCCTAGTAAGGCTCCATTATTTGCATATCTCATCCATTGCCTGTGATAGTACTCTGCCTTGCCAAAGATCATAGATGCAGACGTGTAGCCTGAAGGACTTGTCTCCAACCTCTGTTAATTAGCTCTACAGACACGAAGTTGCTGATCCTAGAAAGAAAAGCCTTCCTCCACTGAGAAAGAGTATGGACTCATCCCCTGCGTGAGAATGTTTTGCTTCAATGTAAACAAACTGAAGAGGGCAAAAATGAGGTTCAAATATGCTCTCACCAGAGTAAACAACCAAGCCGGGTAGGATATCATTTTCCTGGAATGTGTTGTGGATTCCAAAGGCAGGCACACACATGTCAGAGAACAAGCTGTCCCCTGACAGACAGAGCCTGAAGACTTAGGTGAATACATTTATGAATTTATGTTTATATTCTTCATAATGTTTTTACATATTCAGATATTCTTAAATCTTAAGAAAAATCAAAGCATACCAAACCTTTCTTTCAAATTACAACTTAATTCTGAAGACTGTTTCATGCAACGCTATCAGGAGGCCTCCTTGGATATTACATCATGCTCCAGTATCACTGACGCTCACTTGTTCTGGAGTTTTCCTTTTATAACAAGAGAGATACAGCACAATGGCTAAAGGATCAAGCTTCCCGAACCAATGAATATTTTAGGACAGCTGTAAAAGGTGTTCATTGCATTACTGAGCATCCTGCCAGGTAGGAATATATCTCCTGGTATTCCAATCAGGAATGTGTGTGTGTGTGTTTGTGTGTGTGTGTGTGTGCGTGTGCGCACGCGCGTGTGTGTATGTGTAAGAGAGAGAGACAGAGATGACAGAGACAGAGAGACTGCGTGTGTGTCTGTGTGTGTATGAGAGAAAGAGAAACAGAGAGACAGAGACTTTTAAAGATATTTGAATTTGGTTCTGTTTCACTCTGTAAATGTTGCATGGCAACAGAATTGGGCACATTTTCACCAGACCCAGCACAAAGCTGAGTCTCTCATCACAAATCCTGGAACAATAGCTTTCTGTACTGAAAAGCTGATCTGGAGTAAATGGGGCAGATCAGAATCTGCTTCTTTATATGTTCTTCAAGGCCTCAAAACTGTTTCCTCTATCTATTTGGTTGAAACCATCCTTCTCCTTTTCTCCTTGACTTCTTTGGCTGGGTGTCCATTCCCTGGGATTTTCTTCTTTAAAGGACTGATCAAAGACGTTGCTAGCGAGGAGCCAGGAAGTTTGTGTCACCATTCCCCAAAGGTCAGCTGGAGGGCTGTGGCCGGCACCATGGGAAGTGGTCCCTGAGCAAAGAAGCAGGGCCACACATTTTCTTCAAGGCCATGTGACAACCAAGAATCCTCCAGAGCCAGACAAGAGGAAATATTCCAGGAATGGCTTTGTGGTTAGCAGTATTTTCCCACAAATTCCTCAGGGATTTTTAAGGAACCTGCCCAATCTCTGCATGTTTATGTAAGGACTGTTGCTTGAGTCCTTTGTTTCTGTATTTTCTACATTGATTGATGTCAAATGAAACATAATTGAGCCATTAGCAGTACTGAAATGGAATGAGCTGGGATGAAACAAATTCATAAATAAAAATTAATATGGTAAATAGATACATAAAATATCTTTCTTACTGGGCTCTGGGTTTTTGATTGTTTTGGTTTGTTTTTTAGTAAGAAAGGACGTTGTCAAAAAGCATACATGAAACCCATCTGTACTCAAAGAGGTCTGGTAACACACGACAACCCTAACCTGACCTCCTTTGGTTGCTTCAAAACGGATTTGCTCTGCATCACATTCTCCTTCCATACTGCCTTACCTTTGGACTCCGCTCTTTTCCTTTCTTCAGTTAATGGAGCAATTTCCCTGCACAAAATGGTACAGACAAAGGTCAGTCATCTAACACCAGAAAGTTAGCAGGAGCCATGTTCTGGAATGTAAGAATAAATCACTACTGATCACAAGGCGGTTGGCATGGGAGGAGGGAGAGTGATTGAAAATCAGTTTCCTCTTTTACTAAAGGAATAAAATTGTGCTTTGCACATGCACACTTTTACACAAGTAAAAAAGCCAGAGCAAAGCAGATTTTCACTATTGATCATCTTGGCTTTGCCTGTTTTACCTTTATTGCAAATAAAGCCAGGGCCCTTTTCTCTGGCTGCCTAATGCATTCACCTCTGTCCCAATCCTGTCTTCCTCCTCACTGTGAAAGATTTCTGCCCTTCCCAGTATGGTTTCTGCACTTTCAGGACTGGCAGCACGGAATCCTCGGGCTATGTGTTCTTCATCCTCACTAATGACGATTATTCTTGAACTGAATCTACATTGTAGATTAATTACAACACCAGAGAACAAAATTCTGTTTAAAACCAAGGTAGGTGAATTCTCCCTAGCATAAAGGTTAGAGGTTAGATTTGAAAAGGTGCTCTACTATTGCCCTGAAACCACCAGGCAAAAAGTGGTGAAACTTTTTCTATAGCTGATGATTGGTTCTCTTTGTTTGTTTGTTAATCTAAGCCAAGTCATGCTTCATGAAGGCTCTGGACAACAACAGTAAACATTTTAGAGTTGGTGGGACATAAACAGTCTCTATAGCAATTTTTGTCTTTTGTTTGTTTTTCTTACATTTCAAGATGTAAAAGCCATTTCTGATTCTTCATAGGTTTACAACAAACCACACACCACATTGGGCTCACAGACTCTAGTAGACTGTAGTATCTAAAGCCAAACTTGGTTTACAAAATACTTACAAAGCATTAAAAATCATTTGCTGGGGAGATGGCTCAGCAGTTAAATCCTTTATGCTCTTTCAGGGAACCAGAGTTCAGTTTCCCACACCCACAGCAAGCAGATGGCCACATTTCTGTCTTCACCTCCAGGGGATCCAGTGCCTCTTTCTGGCTTTCTGTTTTTCATGCACACACATACGCATAATATAAAATAAAATGGATAAAAATAGATTCATAAATCAAGACAGTGAATTGTTTAAAAAGAATTCCATTGGGTTGTAGTTCAACATGACAAACAAGTTTTAAAAATATAATTCAACAGGTCAAGTCAGAGGGTAGACTTTACAGTTTTGCTTTTCTTCCCCATTCCAGAAAAGTATTAATCTAAGAAAACAATGTAATCTAATGTCTAATTATGATGCTTTGAAAATTGAGGTTGTTTTTCTCTTACTAAAATTTACTTAAAAGCCATAAAAATATATAATACAAAATAATAGATGTCTAACAAATCTTTAGATGCCCAATTATGTATTCTCCATAAATACCAGGGTAATTTTTTTCTTGGTTTGGTTATCTAAAAGGAGAAAAAAAGTCTGTGGCCATACCATCCTGAACAGGCCTATCTCATCTACAAGAGGAATAAACAAATGAGAAAAATATATAGAGAGATATAGATGATATAGTCATAGACACTAACTTAACAAGAAAGAGGGCTCTAGTGGACTAGTCATTTAATAAAGTTCAGCCAAACAGATAAGTCTGGAACATGTACAGTTGGGGTAAAAATACTTTTTTAATCAGAAAAAGCAAGCAAGGGCTATTTATTAAACTTCTTTACTATGAATATCCTGGAATACTAAACAAAGCTAAGAATGTCTATCTTGGAGAGGGAGTGTCAGCTAAGCCTAAAGAAGCAGGTCCAGCAGTCTGTCAGTGGCTTTAGACACTGCTGTCTCCTCAAGTACAAAATTCCATTAAAGCCTTGATATGAATTTTAACTCTCTCTCCCTTGTAACCAATTCCCATCACATTCTCATCAAAATATAGGGAAGTGATTAAATTTCCGAGTAGGGCTGAACTTTCACATGGGTTGCCAGTCTCTACCTACTGTTTCACCTGCTCTTCTGACACCATGCACCCTCACTTCCACCTTACCCATGTTAACGCCCAGGAGCCCACCAAAAGCAACTGAAGGCCCACCTGTGTGTCCACCCTACGGCAGTCTCCTTTACCCCCAGCCCTCCATGGAGGCTTCCTGCTGCGAATCTAGACCATGGAAAAGGGAGGAATGTTATCTATTCTTCCATACAGGTTTATGAACCATATTTATATCAAACTTATAGAAGCTGGAGGACATTTTTAATGTGCAAGGAAACTGCTCCCATCACAAAAGCAACTAGAAATCCAAGGGCAAAATTATTTTGTAAGCCAGATTTTCATCTATCCACTTTGCCTATGAAACTAAATTACCTGTGTAAGATTATGTTGTAGCAATTAAAAGAATACCATATTAGCCCTATTTCAGAGCTAAAAAGATTGAACCTTAGGAAAGTGAGGGATAACTTGCAAACATAGCAGATCTAGAAAGAAGTAGAGACCAAGGTGATCCCAAGTGGTTTGGCACCAGGTGAGCCTGGGAGATTTGGCTCCACAACCTGGCTGCTTTGCTTCTGCACACTTGAAGATATTTTCTGGAAATAAAGCTGCATTAAAATCAAAATAGTTCTAAATATCTTTGCAATTCTTAATGTTTTAGTGATTTTGTGCTAAAATTAAGACTGCATTGTCTATTAGTCAGTTTTCTTTAAAGGAACAACTGAGAATATGTGTATGTAGGGGATTTACTAGGATGTGGCCCAATAATTGTTGTCTCACAGCAGGAAGCCCCAGAATCTGGGAGTTGTTCAGTCCATGGTGCTGAATGTAGTTCTAACCTGGCACTGAGAACCTATAGGGCTCCTGGAGACTTCCGGTCTTCAGTATACAATGGAATCATAAAAGAAGTTGGTTCTAATACTGCTGAGGGAATGCTACAGTAACAGGAGAGATGGACATACCAGCAAGAGTGAGGACAAGCAGGCAGCAAGCAAGATTATTAGTCCCTGTCCAGGAAGTACCTCCCACAGAAAAGGTGAACCTTCTAATTCAGATAATCCTGATCAAGGAAATCCCCCACAGAAGCGTCCCAGTGGCTTGTGTTTTAGGTGACTCCAGGTGCAGCCAGGTTGGCAAACATGCTTAGCCATCATGCATCACTTTGACAACACCATTCCCGATTGCTGTCAGCCAAGACACTGAGGCATCAAGAAGGAAGAGAATGCTTCAAGCTCTGAGAGTTCTCTGGACTCCCATCTAAAGCACCACCCCGCCGGTTCACACTTTAAAACAAGCCACTTGAGATTTCCACAGCCCCAGCTCTCATTTGTGCATTGTGTATTGGGGCTCACCTGCTACTCCTCAATAATAGAGCAATATGCAGTGATTTCATCTTACTCTCAAAGCTTTGTCATAACACGACATTGTTCCTTCCCTGAGCATCGCCATTAGAAAGCTCGTTATGTGAACTTGAAATATTCTATCACAACACAGACATCCTTAATCCCTGACAATAAAAACAAAAGAGAAAATCAACTGTTGAAATGATAGCAAAGTCATGGGTCACTGTGATCTGCTGCATGCTCCCCACCATGCCCAGGCCTTGCCCTGGCCGAGTTTATCACCCCTGCCAACCTTGGGAAGTAGATGACATTTTTTGGACTCTGGTTGTAAACGATGCTTGGTTACTATCCTTCGTGCTAGCCCAGTGGGTAACCCTCATATTTTCCTCTCAGATGTTGTCACAGTTGCCTTCTCTCTAGTCCCAATTCCTAGCTTCAGAAGCATGATGATGTTGACATGTTGCCTGGTTGAGTTGTACTAGCATTTTCTTGTCACTGTGAGCAAATGCTTTCAAGAAGCAACTGAAGGCCCACAGGGTTTGTTTTGCTCACAGTGTAGGAGTTTATAGGCCACTGTAGTAGGAAAGGCCAGCATGGGGCAAGCGAAGCAGGAGGCAGCTGGGTCATCAATTAGGAAGCAGAGATCATCCGGAGGTACGCCAGGTGTGCCAGGTTTTAATAGCACACCTAATGGTCACTTCTTCCAAGGAGGCCACAACTCCTAAAGGCTCTTTGATCCCTCCAAAAAACATTTGGGGAAAAAATGTTTAAATGCATTATCCTATGGGGACTATTTTATTTTAAATTATAACTGATTTTCCCTGGCTTTCTTTAAAAAACAAAACAGAATGGGGGTAAAAGGTCATGTAAGATTCCTGTTTCTATACGCTCTGCACGTGGGCTTTCCATGTCAAAAGTGCAGTGAAGTTAGAGATAAAGGCCCAACTCTGGCGGGCATCATCCCTGACGCCATAGCAGAGAATGACGTGTAGAGACTACGAGGCACAGAAGGCAAGCTTCACACAAGAGGCTGTGTGACATTGATCAACCCTTCACACAAGAGGCTGTGACATTGATCAACCCTTTACACAAGAGGCTGTGTGACATTGATCAACCCCTCACACAAGAGGCTGTGTGACATTGATCAACCCTTCACACAAGAGGCTGTGTGACATTGACCAACCCTTCACACAAGAGGCTGTGTGACATTGACCAACCCTTCACACAGGAGGCTGTGTGACATTGACCAACCCTTCACACAGGAGGCTGTGTGACATTGACCAACCCTTCACACAGGAGGCTGTGTGACATTGACTAACCCTTCACACAAGAGTCTGGGACATTGATCAACCCTTCACACAAGAGGCTGTGTGACATTGACCAACCCTTCACACAAGAGGCTGTGTGACATTGATCAACCCTTTACACAAGAGGCTGTGTGACATTGATCAACCATTTAGGGATCTGAAACTCTCTGCACTCCATCAGTCTTTGATTGGGTAGTCACTATGCTTAGAAATGCTATTACTAAAGTACCTTATTTTCTTATTTCACAGCTCAGTTACACACAAGCAGGAAGCACACTGTGCAAGTAAGCCACTTATGTGTTATTGAAAGTGACCATGTGCAACTGGGAGGGCTCCCCATAAAAACAAAGAAGGTTTGTGACACGATTGCCTATAGTTAACAAAAGATGATGTTGTGCCACTAGCCTGTTTTTATGAACAACTTTGTACATATATAACTATGCATACATATACATATATATGTATATATTAATGTATTGCATACATATACATATATATGTATATATTAATGTATTGCATATATATGTACTTTATATGTATAACAATACATATACACATATACATGTGTACATGTATATACATATATATGAATATGTGGACATATATGGATAGGTACGTGCATATCTATTTAATTACAGGCTATGTGAGGAACTGCTGTGGGAATTCATTCAACAAACAGCCTTTAAGATACCAGTCCACTTTGGATGTGATCTCATGTACTACAAAGGCGGACAAAAAGCATGTGCAAATCTCTTGTCTGCTGGATTTGATTCCAGTTCCCAACACATGCAGAATACTGCAGATCACTACTCTTTCTGTGAGTTTATACCCAGATGAATAAACCTTTGTTATACTCCATTCCAGGCTATTGTGGAACTCTTTTGTATGCCAACAAATTGGCACCCACCATCTGGGTTATGGATCCACTTAAAACCTAAAAAAAAAGTTTAAGAAAAAAAGGAGGGCTTCTAGACCCACAGAAATGGGAGCCAAGTGCAGCTTCTTGATAACCATATTTTTTTTTCAGATAGGCTCTGCTTGCTGGTCACAAGCATAGGAGCGGCTCCTTTAAAAACTGGCTTCCTGGTTCATGCTGGTCCTATTACATAGCACTTAAATGTGAGCAGCATGTTACAAATTGCTTGATGGCTACAGAGGCCCGCTTCATCCCTGGAGTTGGGGTGATGAGCATGGCTTTCAGAGGCAGTGAACATGCCTCTGCCATGTTGGACTGGGCAGAGCAAGCAGGCAAGGCCATGGAATTGGTCCCAGCCATGCCAGCTTTAAAAATGTGCTCCTGGTCAGAAAATGATTACAGATACACAATAGAGACAGATTCAGATGAAAATGACATTTGAATGGATCATCACAGTGTTGGATAAGTACACATAAGTTTGGGGGAGAAAAGAAAAAGCATATAGACAGTTCTAAAAAGAAATAGTTTTAAAAATAAAACAAAGTCTTTAAAGAGATAGTAAAATTAATATTAAAAAGACAGTTGTAGATTAAAGGAGAAAAAATAAGCCCTGTAAAGATGGAATATACACAGAGAGTCTGGATTATGTATATTATTGTGTTTTCTTTGGATTTTTTGCCTGCAGAGAAATATTTGATTCTGGTAGCTGCTAAGTTAAACCAACATATATTTTAAAGATATCTTGACTTCAAAATTTGAGTCTAAGAATATGTTTCTTTGGAAAAGAGGTTCTGTTTTTGTTTCCACAGAAGTTGATAACCTGTCAATTCCTTCCAGGCTAATGTGGTTTAATGAACAAGACCCCCCCCAACAAAGGGTCTCTGTGAACCCTAAAAATACTCCACCCAACAAACAATAGGAAGCAGTTTGGAGAAAACAATGCCTGAATTTCCAAAATGACTGGCTATAAATGTTTGTTTTCATTTAAAGGGGGTTGATTATAGGTGATTAATGGTCACAGTCAATTTCAAAAAGAAATAAAAATAAGGGGGATATGATATAGAGATGAACACTTTGCATTGGTAAGGAACTTGGTTATTGATACATATTTAAGGTTGATTGTGTTATACTGCATATATGTATTTCTGCTCTGTAGCTCATTTAAAATATAATGTATAATTAAGAAATACAGATTAATAAGTAGTCATTTATAATAGTCAAACTTGTAGTCATATTAGTTAGGTTTTCTAGATGTACAGAGATACATTTCAGATGGATAGGTGTTCTTCAAACACTTCAAAGAACTATAGAATATGAAATTTAAATATCTTAGGATTTTGTTGATGTGAGACAAGATTGCTGCTGGAAGCACTGATCTATTCCCCAGAGAATGTTGGGCACCGAAGACACTCCACTTGGAACTTGTTTTCTTCTTGGCAAAACTGGACTTTAGGCAAAGAACTGCCCCTGTCTCGACCACTGAAAAAATGCATGGTGTCCAGACTGGACAAGCAAAAAGAGGATTGCTTCTTTTTCTGTGAGTTTATCCCCAGATAAATAAACCCTTGCTATACTTCATTCCAGACCATTGTGGAACACTTTTGTATACCCACAAAGAACCATCACACTATCTCTTTAAACACTGCTACTACCCCTGACCACCACCCCTCAGAGTCTTCTTCGAAGAATGTTGACATAATTTTACTTCTAAATGTCACACTAAGTGTCCAAAGGTGGGTTGTGTTTCTTTAAAATTCCTATGACAAAGGCCTAATTCCTGGAATCTCAAAAGATGACCTCGAAGGAGATGATTAAGTTAGTATTGGGACCTCGGAGTAGGTCCTAAACAGATAGAACTGACTACGAAGAGATTTGGGCACAGACCACACAGATGGGGACACGCGCAAGCAGATACGATTTAGAATACGGCCATCTGTTAGTTGAAAAACAGGTCTGAGAAGCAATCATACTGCCAGCTCCTTGTCCTGACTTCCAGTCTCCAGAACAGTGAGCACAGAAGTTTCCGCAGCTTAAGCCACTCAGCCAATGGTCTTTTGTTATGGCTGCCACAGCAGACTGGCATACTGCAGGACTTACATAATTCACAAAGCTTTCAATATGGAGAACTGGCCCAGGGAGACGAAGAGCAGGGCTTTGAAAATGAAGATGCTAGTGAAGTCATTTACTTCCTACTGGGAAATTGCAACCATTATGAAACAGAGACATGGAGATCGTGTGGTGAGGACTAATGAGGTCACCTCTGTTAAATGCTCCTTCCAAGATAAATTCCATCATTTTGCCACCTAGGTTCATGATTTTTTTAATCTACTTTTCTTTAAGGCATGCTGTATAAAGTCATCAATATCAATAGTGTTTATTAATCTTCTCTCTTTTATCTCACTACTAATTAAAGTAGTTAGGACAGAGAATGTTGTAAAAAAGAATAAACAAGAGATAAAGTCAAGGAAGTCAGAAGGCAAATTAGAGTTCATTCATTCATATCAACATACTAAAAATATTAATCCCTCTCAAGTTATACAAAATCCACATGTCAGTCTGTCAAAGATGGGGGTAGGAAGGAAAGAGAGAGAGAGAGAGAGAGAGAGAGAGAGATTAGAAGACCAAACTGAATTGAATTGATGTACAGCTTCTTCTGAATGGCATCTTGCTCTGAACTTGTTTCTGCTTTCAATTTTTCATAATAACTATAACCCAAGTAATTTAAACCCAACTCCCATTGAAAATAAGCAAAGTAAAGTAATGATAATAGTAGTTCTTGGTTCTTAAAAGCATCAAAGAGACAACAGGATACTGAGTAATTACTAGAATAAAATAGAGAGACAATATTCCAGAGCAATAAAGTCAGGACTGTAATCCACTTATACTTGGAAGTCATCAGGAACTACTGGAGCAGTGAATTCAAGACACTGTACCTATGAGAGTGGTGGCACAGGCCTTCAATCCTAGCACTCAGAAGGCAGGGACAGACAGATACAGATTTCTAAGTTTAAGGCTAGCCTGGTCTAGCTAGAGAGTGCCAGTCTAGCCATAGATCCTGTCTCAAAATGAGAGGAAAAATGAAAAGAAAAAAAAAGGAAGGAAGGAAGGAAGAAAGGAAGGAAGGGAGGAAGGAAAACAAAGGGTTTCATAGGTTAGTCTGCACAAACCCCCTATAGAGATTTTGTTGGCTGCCTAGTTTAAGTCTCTAAACCATACTTTCTTACAGAGCTAGAGATCAAAATTTAACATTTCCTCTTTCTTTTCCTGGAGCACCTTCTTGCTTGCTGGCACGCAGTTAGGGAGCTATCTTCTTGTGTCATCATATGGAGCAGAGAGGGGGGAAAAGAGGAAGGGAGAGGAGGAAAAGGACACTTTAAAGTCTCATAAAGTCACTAATCCTATTAGACCAGTGACCCACCCTTATGGTCTCATTGCATTACTTAGCTTCTTATTTCAAGTACAGTAACATGGGGTAGTAGAGCTTCCACACACAGATTTCAAAGTGTCTGTTTGTAATAGTGAACCCATAGCCTTAAGGTAATGAGGCCTGGAAAGTACCTAACTCTGCCATGGATCTACTTGGGGGAGATGGAGCAGTACAGAGAACCTCAGAAGTAGGATAGATTCTCTGGGGTGACTGGGATCCCTCTCAGTCAACAGCAGCTAAGTGAGCACTCACTCACAGCATAAACCTTGAATCTAATGCATTATTTATGTATGTGCCAGAGTTCACTTATCAAAGTTTGCAAAACTGGAATCCATGGGAGAAATGGGTTAACCTGGGAGGAGTGAGTGGGAGGAGTTGAGGATAAACATGATCAAAATTCATGTCGGAAATTATCCAGGAATTAGTCAGGAGACTCTGAAAGGACTGTCAATGTCCTACAATACCCATATTTCAGCCTTTTTTTTTTTATGGAACTTGATGCTGAGCTCAAAGATTCAACACAGTGCCTGGTACTTGTTGAGGACACTTTCCTACCTCTGCTCCTCTGTGTCTCACATCTCTCTTCCTTTTGCCCTCTTGACCTTCCAACACTCAGTCTCCAGTGGTCTTGTTTCAGCTGTTTTCCCACAATCTCGTGAGTCACTGACAGGTGTTGTCATGTCGTGTGCGAAATCATGTAAGGAAGAGGTTGAGTGAGGACAGACACATGTAAAGGCTACTTGGGGACACCGAGAATTTTTCTCAAAACAGGACATTTGAAGTCTATTTTATAATATTTAAAATTCCATCTATTTTAGTGGGTGCTGAGTGACATGTCACTAATACAAGCAGATGCTGGAGAAAATGCAAAAGAATGAAAGGCAAATTTCTGCCCATCAAAGGTTTCAATTTTACTGTAGCTAAAGACAGCAAATAAAAGCATATCAAGCAATTACAGAAACAATGGGAATTCAGATGAGACTAGAAAGGAAGTACACCTTCAGCTGGGAGTTCAAAAGGTAGTGGTTTGTAAGTTGCTGGGGAAGAAGAGGAAGAACACGGCCAGAGGGTGAGGGATCGAATGCAAGGATGGAAATAGAGTGTGGGCGGGGAGGTAACCATAAATCCACAGGCTCTCTGTGTGTGTGTCTTATGCAAATTCTTCCACTTCATATGTGAGAGGCATGAAGAGCATTTAAAAAACAACATATGGAGATTTTGAATGGCCATATACTGAGCATATTAAGAGTAGAGCTACAGTTTGAGGTTAGGTCTGTGAGGCACCAAAGCCTGCTATGAATCATCACCCTGCGCCTCATTTCATTAAGGTCGATGACACAAAGTTTAAAAAGGAAGGCAAATTTGTCCTATAGACAGTAAGCAGGTATGTGCGTGTGTATTTGTGGGGTGGATATGTATATGTACATACATGTGTGGTTCAGTGGATATGTATATGTATGTATGTATGTATGTATGTATGGAGAGAGAGGAAAGGGAAGAAGAAAAATGTTAAAAGCATTTTGGAACAATTTATTTAAAATTGATTGAAGATGGATGCTTAAAAAAAATCCCACACTAACTCAGAATTGAGATTAATAGAGGGTTATTTATTTAGGGGTAGACTCACAAATCAATATCCTCTGCTGGAATGGAGAACAGCAACCACATCCCACAGCCGGAAAAGAGGCCTGATGTGCATCTTACGTGAGCATAAATAGCATAAGAGGCCACGCCCAAGTGGGCAGGTAACTTAAAGGCTACTGGCTGTAGGATTTCCTACAGCCATTGATATAGAAAAACATATAATTCATGTATGGCCAAGAGATAGTTAGACCAACTAACAGATTGCAGATTCTGTCCAAGGTATTAGATTTGTTGCAGTTTGGGACTAAAATGGTGAGCACACAAACAGAGAACAGGAACTGAAATCTGAAAATTAGTTTAAAGAGGAAAAGAAAGACAAATGAAGGAAAAGTCAAATAAAGTCTCAGAGAGATTGGTATAAAAAAGTTATGTACCACAAACAATAAAGAAAGCAAGTGACTTCTATTAGAAAAGAGCATGTTATGATCTATTCAACTTGAAGAGATGGTGGGAAATCCTAAGCACTCTGCATGAGAGAGCACAGGAGGATGAACAGGAGGCAACAGAGCAATGAAGCATCAGGGTGTTAAGGGTGAGAGACGGCAAGGCACGCAACCCTAAAGAATGGGAAAAGTTCCCCCACTACCACTTTCTTGGCCTCGGCAGCTCTTCATTGCCTGCCTCCCTTCAGTGTGCAGTCAGGGCTAGCTCTGGGTTTTGCAATGTGAAGTCGATTTCATGTCTGTTTGCTTAGATATGTTTATACCATGATGCCTGTGCTGATGCTCTGCCATCTTAAATAAAAGGGAGAGTAATGATGAGAATATTGTAGTTTCCAATCTTGCACTGATTAGGTATGACATGCTTGTATACCATGTTGTCTCAAGATAAAAATGAGATTAAACTCAATCACCCTGAAGATTAAAATCTGGAAGTTAGCTTGTCTAATCAAGCTAACCTCATAGATTTCTAATGAACATGAACTTCGTTACATGACTTTGGCTAAAGCTGAGTCATTAAGAAAAATAAAATGTTCAAACTCTGGAGGCTCAACCATATAAAATTTAAATTTTCACTCATAATAATACAAATAGCATTTGAGGCCTAGTAGGCCATTTTTGATGTCTCCTTATGGTTTTTATCTTAGAGACAAAGGGGCTTTCCCTTTTCCTAGGGAGGAAGAGAGAGATGGGGGAAAGTCAGTTTCCTTTTTTATGACACTAACACAGAATATAGTCACTGGACTTTTACTTTCACCTCATTGTTCAGCACTCAGGGATCAGGCAAGGGTTCCTGGGACAAACAGGTCCTCTGTGGATATTGCCTGCAACCAGTTCAGATGGCAGGAATCTGGGAGACTGACGATCCATTGCAGCAAAAGAGAGCGGCTGCCGGGCCCATCGGATTCCAGTCCTCCTTCTTGTTATGTGCTACTCTTCACTCAGAAAAATTTTCCTCTTCCCTCCAGGTGTCAAGCTAATTTTTAAAGGGACAACTTCATCTTGTGCTGCCATTGTCATAGGTTGCATACTACTTTTAAGGTGAAGCTAAAGTGTCGCCGAGCCTTTTTGCCCTCCACACCTCACTTTATACAGACTGCACAATTCTGAGGAACATGTTTCAGAAGCTTCTCTCATAGTGCTCACACCAAAAGAGAAAAGGTCATCTTTTCCAAGCAACCAAGAGCGCCCAGTGACAAGCATTCTGCCACATGTTGATAATGACAAGCCCTCAGATCCTGCTTTATCCCAGTCTCCATAGCTAAGTGAAGGCCAGCCAGTGAGCACGGAGTCATTATCCTCCCTGTGGAGGGTGTCAGGGCACCCCACCGCAGGTAAATTCATAGTCACTCAGATTATGAATGCACCGGGTGAAGGGAAGGATATTTCTCGAATCTGTTTCTCAGAAATCTAATTTTGACAGGTGGAATATTGTGCTGTCCCATTAGCTAATAGGTGAGATGGGAATTACATGCAGAAGCTGACCCCAACCCAAACCATGCCAGACTCTCCTTGACTTGTTCCTCCTTCAAGAACAGAGAAGAAAAAAATTAATCGATAGAAAAGTCTATAGAAATCAAAACAGAAATTAGCAAACAAGATTAGGGAGGTTTTATTACAATGACTAATCCTGTGGTTTCAGTTACCAAAGGAAAAGAACAAGTGGCCAGCACTGTGGTGGGAGGGGGCATGCGACTATGTCAAACCCTGTGGGCCGAGACTGGGCCACCAAGTTCATTGGGGCTTTATGGCTGTGTCCTCTCCCTTGTGGTTTACTATCAGTTAAAGCTTTATTATTTTTTTTAGATGTGTTACATAGTAGAATTAATCACTTTAACTATGTGGAGTCAAAGTATAGGTTTCAAAATATTGAACCAATTTTCTAAGAACAATATTGCAGCACCTTTTTACTGACTCATTTCCAATGAAGATTTCCACATTCTGGTTTCTGGAAAGCCCATGTTTGCCATGTAAGCCATTTTTCTATATCACCTCAGTGTGGTAGTAATTCCTTTTCAGCTACGTGAGGTGGATTATGCCAAGGCTCCTGCTGAATGACCTAATCACCTAAATTAACATAATATAGTTTTGTCCAGTGAGACTGCCTCATAGGCCAATGCGATTCTCCCTCAGGCTAATAATTAGGAAGCCATTGAAAAGTCCTTAAAAAACGGTGATAAAGATGCTGAAGAGTAGCTCTTCACAGCTGATGGCTTCTGGTAGAGATATGGTAGGGGGTGGGGAAGGACTCAGTTTCCTTTAAGGGGCTGGTCACTGGGAGTTTGACTATAATCCAATGAGTATATGGGCAACACAAACTGAACTTGATATGGGATGGAGGGAGGCACAAGGGTGAGAGGGTAGACCTGGGAGGAATGGGAAGCAAGTGTGACCAAGGTGCATTGTATGAAATTCCCAAATAATTAACAAAAATGTTATGTTGGGGGAATGCTGTCTTTTATTTAGAGAGAGAGCGAAAGACAGACAAACAGCAAGAAAAGAAGGAAGGAAGGAAGGAAGGAAGGAAGGAAGGAAGGAAGGAAGGAAGGAAGGAAGGAAGGAAGGAAGGAAGAAAAGCAGAACAAGCCAAGAGGAGCAAGCCAGTATGAAGGACTCCTCCATGGCTTCTGCTCCAGTTTCTGCCTCCAGGTTTCTGCCTTGAGTTGCTGCCCTGACTCTCTTTAACAATAGAGTGTCATGTGGAAATGTAAGCAAAATAAACAGTTTCCACCACCTCAAAAAAAAAAACCTGTATTAAATAGCCCATTTCCAGACAGATGTGGTAGCATACTCCTGTAACCCCAGCACTGAAATAGCTGAACCTAGAGGACTGTGGGGTCAAGACTAGTCTGAGATACATAGTAAGACCCTATCTTAAAGAAGAAAAGAAGAGGAAAAAAAAGAAAAGAAAGAAAAGTAATTTTCAAGTAGAAACTTAAAATGCCAACATAGCTATATTACATTTGTCAAATATTTCTGTACTTTTTAGTTTGTTTCTGCACTTCTTAAGAGCTCTCTCAAGTAGCTTCAATGCCTACTGTTTTATTATCATCTAGTGACTTGCTGCTAAGAAGCACAGAAAATTAACATAGAAACAGATAATGAAATAAGCGGTGACTTGCGAAGCTCTTGACGTTTGTATTGTCTTCAATTATTTTCATAGCCCAGGACTTCACACCAAAACTAGCACAAGAAGGATAAGACAGCGCATTATATGGCTTCTATCAAGCAATATTTAAATGAATAAAATGCTATTTTGCATGTCCCTTGAGAGCCATGAATAATCACTTTTATTTGGAAGAGAGAATCCTGGCAAACAACTCTGCCTGTGAAATCCAATGTGTTATTTTATCAACAGCTCAGATTCTAGGTGTCTGATCAAACCAGCAATTAAACCATCTAAGCACGGCAGAGATGAAATCAGATTAAAAGCAAATCATGGCACCTTGTCAAATGCTTTCCCAAATAAAATCAAGAGGCCATAAAGCCCTTTTCTTAGATATCAGAGTCTTCAGTTCATGAGAAAGAATTTACCAAGTTCTAGCTCAAAGGGACGGGGCTTGCTTTCGTGTATCCTATGGCCCTAACAGTAACTTTAAACTGTGTGGCTGCTTCCTTCTGCTCTTCAAGTGTGGTGTGTGTGCTCTCACTCATGAGCTCTTCGTTTAGAAGTCTATCCTACTATTATTGTGGCAAAGTTCTCCAGCCTTTACAGGACAGGAGCAACGGCTTCCTTATTTACCTCAAGTTCCTAGTATCTAGCACAAGGAAGTTCAATAATTCTTTTTTATTTTTTCAAGACAGGGTTTCTCTGTGTAGTCCTGGCTGGTCTGGAACTCACTCTGTAGACCAGACTGGCCTCGAATGCAGAGATCCACTTGCCTCTGTTGCCTGAGTGCTGGAATTAAAGGCGTGTGCTGCCACCACTACTACCCAGCATACACCATCACCGCCCAGCAACAATTCTTAACGGATTGATGGATTAATGATCAAGTTCCAAGAGTTTTACTCACCACTCTATAAAATGGCTTTCGTAAAGGACATCAAGAACTTCATAGCTAAGACCAGCTGTCAATTTCCAATCATTTTATTTTGCCCATGCAAACAGTGTGTATGTTGACCCTCCAACTGCATTGCTCACCAGTGTTAACCACTTTTCTGGTTTCTCTTCACCAAAACCTCAAAATCCAAGTAGCGTTCTTCTCTGTGGTTGTAAATGACATTGATATCTGTAATTTACCCTAAATGCCAGACTATCCAGTGTTTGAAGTCCTGGCTTAGATACCTAAAGCTAATCTCAAAGTCAGCAAGTACAGACCTGAATTCCTGCCTCCCACTCTCCCGTACACACCCCTCTAACCCAAACATGCTCTGTTTGCATTTGTCCTCATATCATTTGATGGTTTTTTTTTCTAGCCTCCAGACGCTCAGTTACCCACGATCCCATTCCCAGCAAATAGACTCCAGAGATGCAAAACGGGCTTCTCCTTCCTTCGGCTTCCACTGCTCCACCACACTTTTCCTGTCTAAGAAGCAGCAGACAAAGAAATCGTAGTTTGTAAGGTTTCCTTCTCTTGGTAATAAAATAAGAACACTTTAGGTGACAGAGTAGAAATAGGAACCCACAGGCATTCTATTCCACTGCCTCTTAACTACACTCCTGGTTTTGCCTGTATTACTGTGACACAGTATTCTCCAAGGACATCTTACAGAAGGAAAGGTATCTTTTGGATGAGAGTTCCTGAATTTTGGTCCACCACAGCATGGCACAGGGCAGGGAGTGGGGGGTATGGCAGAGACCAGCAGACAGGATGATAGCAGGAGAGGGGAGACACACTGCCTGGGCTAGGGAGAGCTCTCCTTGTTTCCCTCTGGCTCCATCTAGGTCCGCAGTCTCGGAATGGACTATGCTCATCCTTCCTCCTGTCTTCTTCCTGAGTCAATCCTCTTAGGGAACACCATCACAGAGAGCTAGGGGTGTGGTTAGTAATTTCCTTGGTCCTTCTCCAGTTGACAGCTGCAGCTGACCACCCAAATCCACCTCTGTCGCCTTGATATGCAAAAACATGTCCTTCAGTCTAGCACTGTCTT
>PVIU01027862.1:0-19814 GCA_004026605.1 Ondatra zibethicus | reverse complement strand
CTCTGAATGTGGCGGCGAAAGTTGGCAGATGGAGAACCCATCAACAATGACACCAGGACCTATCTCTTCTGCATGTATTATCTTTTTGAGAACCGAGTCTTTTTGAATGCACTCCTTCCTAGGCCGGGAGGGATGGGGGTGGGCCTTGGACTTCCAACAGGGCAGGGCACCATGCCCTCTTTCAAAGAAGAAGGGGGAGAGAGGAGGGGTGGGGAGGTAGTGGGAGGGGACCGGGAGAAGGGGAAGAAAGGTAAAAATTTTATTTCTTTAATTATGTTTTTGAATGGAAAAAATAAAACAAAACAATGTATGGAAAAAAAATAAAGCGCATGAATGAATAAAGGAGGAAAATCAAAGCTGTATAAGAAGTCCATCTTGCTTTAAGGCAGTGAAAACATTGTTTTCCCTATGAGAGTTCCATTCTCTTAGGCCTTGTCAGGAGGCCATTTTGTTTCCTTAGTACATGATTCATTTTAAGATTTCTGCTTTTAAATTTGACAATAGCTATGAGAGAAAAGAGTGGCAGGATTTGGGTTTCTAGTTTTACAATGGTTTCCTCTCAGCTAATTGGACTTGCAATCCTCTGCCTAAGACATCACTTCTAACACACATGAGGAGAGTGGTCATACAGAGCTTGAATTGCTCTTGGACATGCTGACGACTGGTATATTAATAGTTTACGAGTCCTACTCCTTTAAGTAGCTGAGCTGCAGTCAGGTTTTGAGGTTTTGTTTTTTGTTTTGGGGGGTAATCTTAAATATCACATACACACAGAAAGCCTGTCACCTGCTTAGATGCAGCATTCAGAACACTATTAGAGTAATCTGTAATATGTAACGGGAAGCGTTTTTTTATTTTTATCAAGCAGGGGAAAGGACTCCAAAATAATTTTATCAGAAAGAGCTGAGCCACAGATATAACTAGTCTCGTTTTTTCCAGTAAGTCTATCAAAAAGGAAACTAAGATTTATAAAAAGCTTTAGAAAAAGAAGGCCATATGTGGCAGCGTGCCTTTAGCTGCAGTACTCCAGAGAGGCAGATGAACTCTGAGTTCAAGGCCAGTCTGGTCTATAGAGTGAGTTTCAAGACAGTCGTGGCTACATAGAGAGACTCTGGTTCAAAAAATAAAATTAAACCAAGATTTAAAAAAAACAAAAGCAAATGAGTTGAACAAAACTGCAAGCAGGCAGCGTTTTAAATATCAGATATGGCTTAGGAAACAATGTATCTTGTGTTGATCCATGTTAACCTGAAGCTTGGGTTTCTATATTTCAGAAAACATTCCATTGACTGTTTCAGATGCAAAGACTTCTATTATTTTTTCTCTATAAAATCATTATTACTAAAGATTCAGATCTTCATTCATTGAAAATCACAGAAATATTGAGTTGTTTGGTTTTTGGCATTCAGGTCTTTTTTAATGTTCTTTGAGTATTCTAGATATTAATTCTGTCAAGTGTATAATGAAGATTTCTCCCATTCTACACCTTATCTTATCTTGACTGTTTGCTTTGCAAAACCTTTTAAGTTGTTGACTCTTAATCATATTTTCTGAGCTATTGGAGTCCTTCTCAGAGAGTTCTACCTTACACCTCGTATCTTGAAGCATCTTCACCAGGCTTTCCTTTAGCAACCAATATGCACACAAGAACCTGCTCAACATCTTTAGGAAAAAGCAAATTAAAACCCCAGATTTTATCTCATCCCAGCCTTAATTGCCATCATTAAGAAGACAAGTATCAACCAATGTTGGCAAGGGTATGGAGGAAAGGGAACACTCACAGACTGTTGGTAAAAATACCCACTGGTCCAGGCACTATGAAAATCAGTATGGAGGAATGGAAGTTCCTCAAAAAATTAAATATGTAACTACCATATAATCAGTTATGCCATGCCTAGCTATATACCTGAAAGACTCTGAGTCAGCATACCACAGACATTCCTGCACATCCACATTTATGATAGCATTATTTGCAAAAGCAAACATCAGCTTCAGTGCCTGTCAAGTGATGAATGGATAAAGAAAATATCCTATATATATACATAATGGAGTTCTTTTCGCCCATAAAGAACAATTGTATCCTTTGATGATAAATGAATGCAACCAGAGATCATCACAGTAAGTAAAATAAGAAAGACAGCGAAAGACAAATACCACATATTTTCTCTCAATTGTGGGCCCTCGAATTATTTTATAGATACAAAAAATTACATACATATATAATAAAAGATGAAGAGAGATTGGGAGAAGGAAGGAGACTATAGGAAGAGGGAAAGAGGAAGGAGGAACTTGCACCCCTAAATGCATGAACCCCAAATACTCCAAATGCAAGAGAAAGAAATGCAAAGACTGTACTCAATATAACCAAGGAAAAGCAAACTTTGATATTAAAAAGCTAAGTTCTACAAATGCTGAACAGCAATCATCCAAATAGCGTCCAAGATACTCATCTCAATGGAAGGCATCATACTGCTAAACTTAAACATTACAGTGAACTTGCTAGTCCAGGAATTGAAAACCAATGGGGATCTCAAATTACAGACATTCCCTGGAACAATATTCACCTTAAATTTGTTCATAGCTCAGAGAGAAACCAATCTTTAAAACAGGAATCTGTTAAGAATGGGGGATTGATATAGCAGTCATTCTGGGGAGAAAACTTTGCATCAAAAGATTCAATGGGAGATTTTTCTGAAATATACAAACCCAAGCTTCTGTGGTTAAAATATGAGCCGCACTATTTCCTAGGCAGTCTCTGGCTTTCAAACACTAAGTCTAGCAATTCATGACAACGAAGCAACAAACGTGTTCAAGCTCATTAGTGTGCAATGTAAGCTGATTGTGAACATAAACTGCTTCGATAATTTCTTCATTGGGGCTCCTCATCCACATGCACTTTGGGTTTTATCAAATTGAGCAATGCAGACTTTCCCTAGACCCATCATTTTGGACAAGTTCAATTTGCTGCACTTCCGCTTCATCAGTCTCTTTTCTCCATGTGGTAAAGATTTTTTCCTATGGTCCCTAAATGCTATACTTATCTCCATTGAATATAATGACTGTCCTACTCAGAAATAAAATTTTGCAAGTGATTGAGGCAGCTACAATGCTAACCATGTCAGCTCTGTCATTTTGTTATATGCTATCTGTCCACACACACGCACATGCGCCCGCACGCCCGCACACATGCGCGCTCCTACTGCCTGAGAACTGGTGTTAAAAAGAAAGCACGTTTCTCAACAGAACAAGACGGCACAGAACCACATTCCCCTGCAGCACCTCACTACTAAGTACAACGACGAGTTCAGGAAACGGCACAAGACAGTGGTTCTCAACCTGTGGGTCACGACTCCTTTTGGGTTAGAACAACCCTTTCACAGGGGTCACATATCAGATATCCTGCAAATCAGGTATTTATATTACAATTCATAACAGGAGCAAAATTGCAGTTATAACGTAACAATGAAGATAATTTCATGGTTGGGGGGTCACCACAACATGAGGAACTGTCTTAAAGGGTCCCAGCATCAGGAAGGTTGAGAACCACTGGTAAGGGAACATAAAACTATGACAGGAATTATAAAGAATCTTGGCCAAGATTCAAGAAAGCAAGCTGGGTTAATACTTACCACTTCACCACCTAGGCAAGTAGTTTGGCTCTTTTTCCTTGGTGTTGTTACTCACCTTTATGATATTTTAAATAGATAATGCAGCCATGCAGTTCAAACAAATTTTTAAATTGGCAATAAATTTGATCCTATCTGCTTTTCCATCTCCCAAGTCAGCTGACTCCCAGAAGAGCCTCTATTTTAATTCTTTTATTTAAAACCTTAAATTTTGTTTTTTTTTATTATTAGAGTAGATGGTTTTCTCCTTTCTATTTTTATTTTCTATTTTCATAGCACAACTGAAAACTGCCTTTTTAACCCCACTTCTCCCCTCCAAAACTATTTCTTTTTTAGGAAAGGAGGGAAAATCTCTTGCATGTAGCTAGAAAACCCTGACACACAACAGATGAAAGAGCCCCTCTGCTTTCATCTGCCTGGTCATGTCATGCCAGGCTAAGGAAGTACCATCAAGGAGCAAGCAAGAGGTCTCATTATTGGAGGCTCAGGCATCATGGACATGTGACCTTCCACTTGTGTCCTCATTCCAGAAATATGTCCCATGGGCATCATCCCAGAAAGAAGAGGGCCATAACTGACGTCATAGGAGGGCCTCCCAATGCTGGCATTGTACCAGGACACAGAGGTTCAGGAAGCTTGGGGGAAGTGGGATCTTGGCCTCTGTAGGAGAAAGATCAGAGAATGGAGCGAGAGGTTATGTCTTTTTTGTTGTTGTTGAAATGCAGCTGCTATATTGTCAAACAGGTTTTGGGCTTTCTCTTTCATCCATTTCTGGTAGGAGCCTTTCATAGTCTCTTTGCACTTCCTATACTGCAGTGGGTCTTTCTCACAGATGGGGAGTCATAGGCAAAATACGTATCACAATAGTAGGAATAAAGCTTGGGCATGTTGCTCTGTAGGCCACTGGCTGCCTGGTTCCTGATGTTGTTGTTATTGCTATCATTATTCTTCTTCTTCCTAAGAGTAAAGGAATGGCATAAGCTGAAAGTCTCCCCTCAACCAAACATCAAATGTGACCCAAGACCTGGGATCCCAGTCACCAACCTGGCAACAGAATATAGTCCAAGTGGACTTGCTCTCTTTCTGGATCCAATAGGAGCTTCTCTAACAACATTCTACAAGCCTGACACCATCAGCGAAGGCAACTGACTGGGAGTCCTGCTACCAATGAGCAGCCAAATGAAACACCTCTCTATCCCTACCAGCCTGAGGTCCCTTGCCTGACCAGTAGATACCTGTTTCATAGTACCTGGGTCAGGAAGACTATTCTTTTTCCATTGCCCCAAGAGTGTCTGTACACAAATCCATAAAAGGAAGAATGGTAGAGCCACTAACAACAAGTGGTCTGGTTTGGGCAGCCTCTTTGTCTTTGGAACCCTGAGATTTTTCTCCCCACTCAGAGACAACAAGGCAACCAATGGGGACCCAGTGGCAACAAAACCCTGGTTGAAAATTTACCTTTTTGGCTCAAAGACACAGATAAAGCAAAGTCAAGAGACATCACCAAGGAAATCACAGCACACCCCAACCCCACCATGAGAGAATCCAGATTCCCAACCTGAAGAGAATCGTTATGTTTCTCACATAGGCAGCCCTGCCAGGGACCAGTGGGAGCCACAGAGTCACGAAATAAACCAAGTAAGACAAAGTGACACCAAAGGGACTCTAAAAATTAATTTGCATTTAAAAGACCAGCTCACGAAGATAAAGTAAGTCTTGTGTGCTAAACCTAAACATGATGGCTCCCTGCAGAAGTTAAAAATGTAAATAAGACCCATTCTCTCCTCATGTTGACCAGACATCCAGGACACAAAGGCAATCTGAATGAGAAGAGACAATCGACTCATAGTAACACCAAGATGAAGCAGGTGCTGTGGTTATCTGACAAGAATGTTTGTTGAATTGTATTGCCAAAGGTTTATTGTTCCTAGCAATGGGTTTCACTGTAATACTTTCATGCAGGCATATAATGTACTTTAATCATACTTATCTCACTTCCCTCTCTGAGTCCGCTCTTCTTCTCTAACAGTCCCTTCTGCTTTCATGGATTCCATTTTCTATATTCCACACATGTGAAAATAACAAGCAACATTCAACTTTGTGAGTCTGGTTTATCCCGCAGAATGTGACAGTACAAAAATCTTCAACAAAACATTAACAACCTGAATGCAGAAGTTTGTAGAAGTCCTATACCATGATCAAGTAGTACTAGATCCAGATATGCAAGACTTGTTAAGCATTGGGAAAACAATCAACATCCACTATATCAACAAGTTAAAGATGGAAAATGATATGCTCTTATCAATTGATGCATAAAAAGCATTTAACAAAATCTTACCACATTCATTCACGATAACATTTCTCTGTGGGTAAGGAATAGAAGGAATTTGCAGCAACTTGAAAAGAGCTTTGTCAAGAAATCCACAGCAGGGGCAGGACAAAGAACTCAGAGGTGAAGAACACTGGCTGCCTTTCCAGGGGACCTGGGCTCCGTTCCCAGCAGACACATGGCTGCTCACCATCATGGGTAACTCCCTTCCAGGGGACCTAACACTCTCTTCTGACCGCTATGAACCCTGAGCATGCACGTGGTGCACAGACACATACACAGGCGGAACACAGTGTGATTTTCCGTAAAAATAAACGTTAAAAATGAGAAGAAGCCTGTTATAATGGTGAAACGCTGAGTGCTTTCCTACAAAGACTGGGAATAAGGCAAAAGATAGAGACTCTAGCTCCATCTCCTCATTGTAATGCAAGAAAAAGAAATAAAAAGTACTAGAGTCTAAGGCTAAGAGTCCTTGGATTTAACCCCAAGCCCACAAACTGCAAAAATAAATTAGACTTTATTAAGTTTCTGCCCTGTGAAAGCCCGTATGAAAGATTTTCTTTTTAATTCTTTGGAGCAGGAGAAGACATTTTCAAAGTAGCTATCAAGTATTTTCAGTGTATGTACTATCGGAAGGACTTTTGAAACTAAGTGGGTGGATGGGGAAGGACAATGAATCTGTTAGGAAGAACTGGAGGAGGGGTGAATATGATCAAAAAACGCTGTATGAAATTTTCAAAGAACTAATAAAATTTAATAACTACAAATTTTAAAACCTAAACAGTAATACAAACAAATGCCCTGATTCTATTTAAAAAAAAAAAAAGCAAGAGACAAGAACAGCAGGGTGGTGGCACAAACCTTTAGCCCCAGCCATCAGGAGGCAGAGACAGGCAGATCTATGAGTTCAAGGCCAGCCTGGTTTACAGAGCGAGTTCCAGGACAGCCAGGACTGTTATACACAGAAGCTTTGCCTCAAAAAAAACAAAGTGGGGAGGTAACAACCAGATGTCAAGAAAGCACAGGGAGAGACGTTGAACATCACTGGGCATCAAAGAAATGCAAATTCAAAGCACTGTGAAGCATTGACAAGCATGATTTAAATATGTACCTCTAAATGCCACCAAGGAAGCAGAGAAACTGGATTACTCTGCCAGTGTGGATAGGAATGGACGTCCACCTGTACAGCAGTTCCTTATAAAACTAAACCTGCAACTGTCACATGATCCACAAGCTAAACTAAGCACTGACCACAGAGGAAAACAACTTTTGCTTACATGAAACCATTCATAACATTTTTGTAATAGACCCACATTGGAATCAGTCCAGGTACTCTCAGGTTAAAAGAAGATTTGTGAACCAAGCACTCCATCCACAATGAAAGGGAACAAACTGTGGATACACAATAACTACCTGCTCTCCAAAGAGTTAGGCTGAGCAACAGAAAATTACACTCTAAAGGCCACATGCTGCAGGATTGCATTCATATATTTTTTCAATTTTATTTATTTATTAATTTATTTCTGTGCCTGGTGGTTTTGTCTGCATGCCTGTCTGTGTACCACACATACACCCAGTACCCTCTGAAGCCAGAAGAGGGCTTTCTGAAGCCACAAATTTTTATATTTTTAAGATGACAAAATTTTAGAAATAGAAGATCTAATCATCCTTAAGGAGCAGGGACTGGAGAAAACTACGTGAACTGGGTATGGTGAGAAAGTTCAGCATGAGGGAGGTCTAAGGTATAAAAAGTACTCAAAACTGACTCTGGTGGTGGATACGCCAATAAACACACATAATAAAATCACACGGAATTTAATATACACACAAAAATGTGTACCAGTATAACTAGAGAAATCTGAAAACAATGGTGCATTATAGCAACGTTAGTATCCTTTTTCCTATACTAAAGTCTTACATAATGTTGCCATTAAGGTAAGTAATGTGAGGTATAGAAGGAATCTCCAACTGCCCTGGAATCTACAGTTATTTCATTAAAACTTTTGGTTAAAAACAAAGCATGTGGTGGGGGCTGGGAAGATTTCTCAGTAGTTGAGAGCACTGGCTGCTCTTCCAGGCTCAATTCCCAGCAGACACATGGCGGCTCACAACCATCTGTAACTCCAGTCCCAGGGGATCCAATGCCTTCTTCTGCCCTCTGTGGGCACTAGGCTCACACATGGTATGCAGAAATACATTCAGCTAAAACAGCATACACATAATAGAAACACATTTTTAAAGTTTAAATGAATACAACAACTATAAAATCTCCTATTGCCCAGACAGTAAAGCAATATTAAATATCAAATACAAATATCCATTTGTACTGCAGGAATCTCAAAATCCATGGGATCCAGTCTATTTTGCCACACTCATTCTGTTTCTGTTTATGAACAAATGATCACTTCAGAAATTACATACATGAGTCTCCCTGTCTGTATGTTAAAGTGGAGATAATCCATGCGAAAGCACAGGGGCCTATGGGCTTAATTGCCATTTGCTCTTTCACTCTAGATTAAATTGTGTAGTGTAGTCATTTGGAGCTGGAGATCAGAGGTATAGAGTAGCTGAATATTTATGAGACATTTGGTCGCAGATGTACCTGCCAACAGAATATTAAGTAGAACATTTAGCAAGATACCAAATTCTGGTTGTGATTTGGATATATCAACTCATATTAAATCTGTGTGTTGTTCTAGCTCACATACTGCATCTGGCTTTTCTTTCAATCACAACCTCTGTAAATATAATTCAATGTGTTGATTAAATTTGTGAGAACTAATGATAACCAGAAACTGCCACAAACAGAATTGCCCATGGGGTATGAAAATCCAAAATGAGTATCTTTGAATAATATAAAAAAAAAACTGCTTTGCCAAAATGGTACCTGATTTCAGTTCTCAAGTAAGGAAGTAGAAAATGAATCTTGTAAGAGAGAGAGACCAGCTGCAAACCCCATCTACGAATCTACAGAATGTCACCCTGTGCTGGAGAGTACCAATAAGGGAGGTCGAAGTGAACTACAACTGTTCACGCTTATCTTTCCTGATGAAAAGTGAGGACAGCAGAAAGAATTGATGTACAAGGGCAAGGCCAAATTGCCTGTTAGCTGTAGGGCCCATCACCACAGAATTGTCCGGATGAGAGCTGATAATTGGATAGAGGGATTAATAGTGGGGCAAACAAAGGCCTTTAGAAAGTACACTGACAATACAATCCATCTCTGCATATTTCATAAAGTAATCCAAGGCAGCTGGAACAGTCTATCAATTAATAAAGCTCAACAAATCAATGCCTCCACAGATGGAGGACTGCTATGCTTTAATAGACTGAAGATTTCCCAAGATGGACTCAATTCATAGGGTTTCATTCTTTTCAATAGAAAGAGGGTCTCTGATACATAACCAAGAGGAATTTTATTGCTGTGTATTTGGAAGACTTGTTGTCTTCATACATTCACACATTAGAACAAATCCTTTGTTGTGTCATGTTTCTGAACGGAAAGCAAGAGAAGAACTGAAGTTTGTATTGGTACTAAACAGTTGCTTCAAAGATTTCTGCCACCACCTACTACTTTAAAAATCATGGAGGCTTTTGTCATGGGCAAAACTGGAAACAAAAGTCCTTTAAATGGCTTGACCTTATGGACTAAAGTATAGGGTACCCTTACTCTACTATATCATTCTATAGCCTATACCCCCAAATAATTGGGGAGCTCTACAAGTTCTGAAACTGAAATATCACCAATCCGTACTGGTTAAGTTAAGAAAAAGATACAGTAGAGTAATGACCCCAACAGTGAAAGAGCAAAATATTCATGTTTAAACCAAAGTTCCTTTCTGCATAAGTACTTAACAATTGTTACTTTTGAAGAGAGTCACTCGGGATAAGGGATTGCAGTGAAAGGAGATTTTATTTATACATTTATGTATTATCTTCTTACTGTATCTATTAATTTTACCTGGAGAGGTATATTAATTTTAGTGAACATTGATAAAATAACTGGCTAAGTGCTAAGATCAATAAGATAACTGGCTAAGTGCTAAGATCAATAAAATCATAAAAACTCATTTACCTTTTCTAAAAAATAGTATTCTTAGGAAAAAATTCTACAAAATTTCAAGCCGAAGAACAAGATGTGTACTCACATGAGCAAATTTGTCGTGGCATTATTTGTGGCTGAAACAGTGAAGCAATTTAAATATCCATCAATCGTAGGTCAGCTAAATAAATTAAGTTACATATATACTATGGAATATGGAGAACTCCGAAAATAGATTTAAATGTACTTTTATGTCCATGATAATAATACTGTTAAATCAACTTGTAGGACAATATGTAGTTAAGTATGTGTGTTTTATTTATTAACTTGTACATACCATACATATACATGCATATGTGCATATGTACTTATATACAACATAAAAATATATTTTAAGAATAGATACCTCTATAAAAAAACTAAAGGGTAAGTTTTGCTTTGCACATTTTTGTATTGCTAAAATTATTTCATTCACAACCATGTATATTGCATCGTGAAATTTTCAAAAATAAAGAAACTTTAATCTTCCCAGAAATAAACTCATAATGACCAACACCTTTACGGTTACTATTTATCACCATGCTGTTTAAATATTCCTGAGTTAGCTCCAACTGTCATGACTACATGGTTATTAAACCTAGATAGGGGTCATGGTTTTCTGTTACATGTTCCCCCAAAACCTTGTTCTCATGAATAAAAATGTATATGTATATATATTTTTATGTGTAAACAGATTTATTGAGATTTGTAACCTAGTAATGTGCTCATTAAAATCCATCTTTAAGGGTCATAATCCTTCTATAGACCATAAATACAAATGTATTGGACAAAAGCTGAAGCTAGGCATGCTGTAATCACTCATATTTATCCACCATGTTCCTAGCTGTCACATAATGAAGACAGAAATGAGACAAATTTTAGGCTATTACCCTTCCTTTAGTGGTGAGGATGGCAGTGACTCAAGCTGGTTGCCTAATTCCTGCAGATGGGTTATCAGCAGCAGAAATTCCCTGCAAAGAAAGCATCTAAGACCCTAGAGGCATGCAGAGTCACAGATTCTCCTTAGTCAAGTGGTTCTCAACTGTGGGTCACGACTCCTTTGGGGGTTCAATGACCCTTTCACAAGGGTTTCATATTGGATACCCTCCATGTCAGATATTTCCATTGTGATTCATAACAGCAGCAAAATTACAGTTATGAAGTAACAACAATAATTTTATGGTTGGGGCTCACCACAACCTTAGGAACCGTATCAAGAAGTTTCAGCATTAGGAAGGTAGAGAAGCTTAGACTGCCCTGCATGGTGTAGGAGTGAAAGGAACCTGGAGTTTTGTAACATCTCTGCTTAAATGCCAGCTGCACAACTCCCCTGGCTGGTAACCTTAGAGAATGCTTAGCACCTCTCTTTTCTTAATCTATAAAATGCCTAGACCTTGGCAAGAACTTGGTAAAAGGCAGTAACTAATATTTCCAGAATACACTGGAAACTGGAGCCTCTGTCTTCAGGGGAAAAATATCGATGTAGCTGCTTTAGACAATTTCAAGGGCCTTTTCAACTCAGTCTAGGCTACTCTGTCCCTCAGTTTAGGAACTCCTATTCAAAGGTTTTGAAAGGACACTTGGAGAAACCTGAATAGGAGAGAGAACATTTTCTATTCTTTTGTTTAATTGTCATTTTAGGTAATGTTTTTCCTGTTTGGTATTTTGGGTTATTATGTATTATATTCAGAAGGACTCAGCCCAAGACAATGGATTGTATACTTGTATCTTTAAAAGTGTACAAGACACATTGCTTTGGGGAAGGTCTAAGACCCTCCCTACTATATCTAGGCTGATCAAGGTATACATCCAAAGAGAATGGGTTCCCAAAAAGCCAGTACAAGCAGTAGGGACAAATCCTGGTGCCACTGTCAGTGGCCCCTCAATCTGCCCAACCATACAACTGTCACCCACATTCAGAGGGTCTAGTTTGGTCCTCCTATGCTGGTTCCTCCCCTGTCCGGCCAGAGTTGGTGAGCTCCCATTAGCTCAGGTAAACTGTTTCAGTGGGTGTCCCCATCATGGTCTTGACCTCTTTGCTCATATTCTCCCCCCTCCCACTCCTTGACTGGACTTTGGGAGCTCAGCCCAGTGCTCTGATGTGGGTCTCTGTCCCTGTCTCCATCAGTTGCTGGATAGTGGATGAGAGGTGGGGTAGGGGAAGGTGGAGGGAATGGGAGGAGGAGAGGGAGTGGGAACTTGGATTAGTATGTAAAATGAAAAAAGATAGTTTGTTTTCTTTTAAAAAAAATAAAATAAAAAGTGTACAAGAGAGAAAAAATAAATGAGGGTTGTGCAGCACCTTAATATTAGTTAGACTTGGTAATTTATCAGCCATTTGGTTGGGGGAGCAGGGAGAACTCTTCCTTGTGTTTTCAAAGGCTGCTCTAAAGCTTGTATATTTAATAGGGCTAGTCTTCTGGTTCCTTAGAACAAAAGTAAAGTTCAAAGTTATATGTTGAATAAGCCATTCAGACTTGATTTCTTAATCTCTAACTCACTTTTGTAATTAGAGCCAACTAAAACAGTCTCCTTTATTTGGAAGACCTCAAAAAGGAGGGAAACCAGCAACAAAACCAGTGTCTTCACATAAAACTATAATGAATAGTTTTTATATTCTTCCATGCTAGTCCCAAAGCAACACAAACCCAGTGCAATGTGTTGCTGCCTTCAATCCAGCCTGCACCCAGAAAGCATATCCCCAAACCCCATGTGAACATTCCCGGGTTTAGACTAGGCCCTCTTCTTTGCCTAACTTGTTCCCAAAGTCAAAAGAAATGGACTATTACACAACACAAAAAAATTACAACAGCTTGAATTTTGCAGGAAAATGAATGGAGCTAGAAAACATCACTTTGAGTGAGGTAACCCTGACACAGAAAGACAATTATCACATGGACTCCCTCATAGGTGGTTTTTAAACATAAAGCAAAGAAAACCAGCCTACAAACCACAATCCCAGAGAATCTAGACAACAATGAGGACACTAAGAGAGACTTACATAGATCTAATCTACATGGGAAGTAGAAAGTAGAAAAAGACAAGATCTCCTGAGTAAATTGGGAGCATGGGGACCTTGGGGGAGGATTGAAAGGGAGGGGAGAGGTGGGGAAAGGGGCAGAGAAAATTGTAGAGCTCAATAAAACTCAATAAACAAAGAACAGAAGGCATATATTTCTGAAAAACCCTATTGTCACTGAACACACGTACTTCAGGGATGCTGCTGTTGATCATGATGGAAGTTGAAAGGAAAATGCCATTGTATAGAGAAAAGTAACCCTATATTGCCGTCTCAAAAGCAGAGAGAAGGATAAATATACATATATAATTCCAAGAAGGCTTTGGTTAACATCATTTATATCAGGAAAAGTAAATTATAGTATATATGTGTGTGTGTGTGTGTGTGTGTGTATGTGTGTGTGTTATCATATTTATGAATTACAATATACAATATAATTAATACTATGTATGCATATGTACATATATATATTCACCAAAAGGAACCAGGTCTCCTTGGCAAAATGGCTGACTCTTAGGCTGAACAGAAAAAGGTATGAAATGAGCCTGCAGTATTCCTCTTTTACCAGAAAGCCAGAAAATATGGAAAGAATGATGGAAAGAGACAGGAGAGCCAGACTGAAGGGTTCTCACTGGCCAAATATGCAACAACTGTCATATCAAACTAAGCAATAGTAACAATTGGAAATCTAATGAGTAAATTAAAATCCATAAGTTCATGTCTACATGAATAAACATGAATTAATTAATTAATTTGGAAGAAGGAAGATGTCTTCCTTACAATAGAATAATAGACAAGGAGAAGCTGGGCAGTGGTGGCGCACACCTTTAACCCAGCACTTGGAAGGCAAAGGCAGGCAGATTTCTGCCAGGTTGTGGCCAGCCTGGTCTACAGAGAGACTTCCAGGACATCCAGGGCTGTTACACAGAGAAACCTTGTCTTGAAAAAACAAAGAAAAAACAGTTTGATAGGAGGGTGTTTACATTCTCTCCAAACATCTCCCTAGAAATTAATTGCGAAGGATACCACATTTCCAGTGACAAACTCTTACAGACATCAAAACCAAGTAATCAAATTTATCATTATGAATATGGGGACAATTTGGCCCCATGTTTCTACTGAGAAAACACAGCATCACTTTTGCAGTATTCTTACCAAAAATACACAGCCAGAATTTAGTTACCAAAAAAAAAATAGACAAATCTAAACTAAGGGATGGTCCACGAAACTAGTGGGCCATATAATAGGAATGTCTAGGTTACAAAGCAAAAGGAAGGCCTGAAGATGTAGAGACTTGGTAACTAGATGCAATGCATGGTTGTAAAACAGATCTTAGGTCAAACAAAAATTACAAAGGAAAGTATTAGAATAGTTGACTAAATTTTAAGATCAGCTAGGAATTAGATGTTAATGTTGTATCCATGTTAAAATTTATTTTCTTCACTGTGATACACTTAATACAATTTCTAATCCTTAGGGGACATATGCTGAGACAAATGGGAGTAAATAAGAATCATGCCTTCTTCTTACTCTCTTTACCCCAAAACAAATGAGGAATGTGATATGGTGTGTGTGTGTGTGTGTGAGAGAGAGAGAGAGAGACAGAGAGAGACAGAGAGACAGAGACAGAGACAGACAGAGACTGACTGACAGACAGATGGGAGAATGCACAGCAAGAAAGAAATGAAAATGAGAAGAATGATAAAGCAGGTGGACAGAAAAGGGTTAACCATTGACAAGCATAGATAAATAATCTACAGATTTTGTTGTTCATATATATTCTCTATGAGTTTGAAGTTATATTAAAAATAAAAGGGAAAAGAAAACAGTGTTTTCTCTACATCAAAAAGCAGGTAACAAAATTGTGGGAGCCTTGGGTGCCTTGGAGGAAGACAGAGCCTTGATCTAGGAATGGATAATTTCAGCCTTATTTGTGAGCAGAGCAGTGATGCACCAATTCTACCCTTGCTGAGGAAAAAAAGGTGTAAGTTACTCACAGCAGCGCAGTCTCCTGTCAACAGTTGGACTTATCTTGTGCATGAGCCAAACGTCATCTTCCCAACTAACTACATTTCCATATAAGCATGTCATAAACTCCTCATTTTCCAGGATGCGGTCCCAGAGCTGAAAGTAATATAAGCTATCAGTAAAGCAAGGTACCACAGTTTTAATCGGGCTCTCTCCATTCCTGGGAAAGTGCCCTAAGACCAAAGTCCCATCAGGAGGCAGGCTGTGTGGCTGATCCATTATTGCAAGTATCCTTTCTTTGTTCCGGAAGAGCTCTAATCTGCCCTTCACTCCATCCCATGTCAAGCACATGGTATGCCAGTGAAACGGAGTCAGGCGATAGCTGATGTAAAAGGTCTTGCCAAAGTTGAACAGTATCAGCTGCTGATGGTCCCCCGCAAGTCCAAGGTCTATAGCTTCTCTTCCCAGGAGAGTATTATTAGTAATATAAGAGAAAGCCATCCAGTGATGGGAGCTGTCAGTCATGGATATCAGATCAATGCACGCTGTGAGACGGCTGAGTTCAGGCATGGTGTTGGCCAGACTGACATATGTCTCGCCTTCTCCATAAAAATCCAGCCTTTTTCCTTTCAGGGAAAGTGAATCTGTGCAAATTTGGAGAAAAAGAAAGGAGAAAACAAATGAAATTTCAGTTAATTCTTTTCCTATCCTCTTTGGCAGTATAGTCAAATTGTACAATATAATTATGAGTCAATCTTGATGCAAATAAGGAAATAGTAGATATACAAAAATCATCTCTACTTGACAGTGATGTGTGATTCTTTTGGCAGAGGGTTTCTCCCTGATTCTATTTTACCTGGGCTAATATGAAAAGTTAGATTAAGTGTTCCCCAAGCACACACCAGCTGGACAGTTTGGACACATAGAAGTGTGGCTAGTGGGAGGCAAGGCCAAGAAGAGGCAGCCTGGACTTCAAATTTGCTACACAGTCCTCATGGATATAATCAAAAAAGAATTATTTCCACCCACCTAACTGCCTTATTACATTCATGATGCAACAGCAATTTGCTTCCCCAATGCCTTTTCCTGAGCCAAATCATTGATTTCTTGTGCCTCTTGAGACTGCTTCTCACTGGAAGGCCCTGACAAAGGCTTGAGGGCTGCATAACTGGACAGCCCCGAAGCTCTAGGGTCTGCTTGGCCTCGGGAATGAATGGCAGACCTGGCCCTACACAGGGCATCCTCCCATTTCCTTCCTAAGGCCCACATTGACTTAAAGACCTCAAGACATCCACGGAACCAGTTACCGCTGTTGAAAGTCAGACAGCTTGGGAGCCCGGGCTCTGGCACATTAGCTCTTCAACCTTGAACAAGTGACTGAACCTACCCCAGCCTCAGTGTTTGCTTCAGAAAAATGGGAATTTAGAGCCAAAGGGTTATACATCTGTCGCCACAAGGAGCCATCAATTACATTAGAGCCTATGCCAGGTAATCCCTATCTTCAAGGTTTCTTAAGATTATTTGAAGATAAAATGAGATGATATTCACAAAGTCCTTTCGAACATCACTGAAAAATATCTCATTGAGACTTTTTATTTATTCTTCTACAATTATACATAATTGTATATTATATATAATGTTCTTTGATCAAAGTTTACATTATCCTTTCTTATCCATTTCCCCCTCCCACCAAATCCTTTCTTCCGTATTTCCTTCCCTACTTTCATGCCTATTTTTTTGTGAACACACTAAATTGAATTACGGTTGCACACATGAGTATGTGGGATGTATCTGGTTGAGTGGGGACAATGTACCAGTGGCTACGTCACTGAGGAACATGACTCCCACTCTATACCTTTTAACAGCTTACAACTGCTCTCTCTGGGAGGGAGAAGTTCCCTCCTCCATCAGTGATGGAATAGTGATGGGCCAAGTCTTGTGTAATTTTGTCACAACTGCACCTGTGAGTTCATGCCATATCCAGAAAAGAGCATTCCACAAAACTCCTCCCCAACGTCCATCTCTTGCATTCTTTCCGCCTCCTCTTCCACGATGTTCCTTGAACCTGTTTCAAGCTGTGCTACAGTACTTTGACAAGCAATTTTATAATATCTACAAAAATGAAATTAGGCATGCCCCTGTGTCATAAGACACTATTGAGTGGGAGTACAGTCATCACTACAAACCTTGAAGGCCATAGCTAACATACAAATATCTGAAGGTCTTCCAATATCAACCTACTTCCAGTCCCCACATAGCCCAAGATAATCCAAAAGCCCCACAACAAAAAGCAATTGCAACCTATATCTACTACTTTATGGTGGGAATACTAGGACCACTGGTCTGAAGCAGTGATAGCTATGACAGCGCCTTACAGAGGCTGACAGAAGTGACCACTTTCCTGCTTCTGAGAGATGATGCCACATGAGAGGCTCCAGACATTCTCTGATCATGCAATGCTCTCCCTCTCTCTCCATTCCCGTACTTAACATCCTCTAAAGCAGAGACTCATATGTACATTCCTGTCCATACACACTTCCACACATCCTCAGCTTGCATGTACACACACACACACACACACACACATTCTCAACTTTGATGTGCACACATACACATTGCACCAACATGCAAGAACTCCTGGTGTTCCCAGTTTATGTGATTATATTATCTTACCATCATGTGGTTAATAAATCATTAAACAAGATGATAACCACCATGAAGTTCAAGTATCAGTTATTGTTGCTCAACAGTGTTTTTCTGTTCAGTTCAATAAAATAACATCAAATACAATATATAATAATGCAGCTTATGGTGAGCATAAATCTCTAGGGTTTACTTAGCCCTTTAAAAAATGCATCATAATCTTAGCTAGTCTCTGAGGGCATCGTCTCTCTTCAATTCACTTATACAAAGTCAGTTATCAAATGAAAGGAACGATCAATTTACAAAATCAGAAATATGAAGACTAACAATATAAAGAAGTATATCATTTCACTATATTCAAACATACGGAAAGAATGGTGTACTATGTCTTTCTAGTAGACTGGTTTTTAAAAACTATTTTCTTTTGAGATAGGGTCTTGGAATACAGCCCAAGCTGCCCTGGATGGCCTCAAACTCATGATCCTCCTGGCTCCACCTTACCCCTCACTGTGGTGGGAATATAAGTGTGTGCTACAATGCCCTGCTCTAGACTGCTGGAGTTTTCACAAGCTGAGAATACCTAGTATTGGCAGGCCTGAGGGGAAATGAGTCATTTCTACATGCTGCTAGTAGGAGGGCCAATTAAGAAGCAGTTTTGAAAAGCAATTTGTGAATGTCTGACAATTTTTATTGTGTATAATTGTACATATACTTTTGACCTTGCAATTGCAGTTCCATCAGCTTATTCTAGACAAATACACATATACACAGAGATAGATTTACAGGGATGCAAGTACAAGGATATATTGTGGTGGTGTTGGGAGTTCTTAGTTTGAACAACTTCATACTTGTATACAGTGCGCTGAGACCACGTTCTACCTTAATACCCTGTGTCAACCCCTACCCACTCCCATCAATCCCCTTTTTCCCAACAAGTCCCCTTCCTACTCTCACGTTCCTCCTTTCTCCCTTCCTTGTTTGGATAGGCCTTATGTGGGTAATCCCAGGTGTGATGTGCTCATGATTGCATGGGTCATGTCAGATCCAGGTAGCTCCTGTAGCAGTTCTATCCTCTCATCCACAGTGTTCCCTGGGACTTGAAGTAGGTGACATAGATACCCTGCTTAGGGCTGAGCACACAATTGTCGCTTATTCTCAGCAGTTATTCAAATTTGCAAGGATATCTATTGAAGCATTACTGAATGTGTCAATAGATGACTGGCAATGGTTGAGAATATTGCTACCTCTCTACAACAGAGTACAGGGTATGAAAACACATAAGGTAGATTCATGTAGTCATAGAGATGCTTTTCAAGGCTGAGTGGTTTGTGAAATGGGACTCAAATGTGTGTGTGTGTGTGTGTGTGTGTGTGTGTACACACACACACACACACATATATATATATATGTGTGTATATATATATATCACAGTAGCACATGCCTTTAATCCCAGAACTCAAGGGGCAGAACCAAGTGGTTCTCTGTAAGTTTAAGAACATGCAACCCCAAAGAACTTAGACAACAATGAGGACACTAAGAGAGACTTACATAGATGTAACCTAAATGGGAAGTAGAAAAGGACAAGATCTCCTGAGTAAACTGGGAACATGGGACCTTGGGGGAGGGTTGAAGGGGAGGGAAGATGCAGGGAGGGGAGCAGAGAAAAATGTAGAATTCAATAAAAATTAATTTAAAAAAAAAGAGTATACTTGATCTATGTAGCAAATTCCAAGCCATTCAGAGCCACATAGTAAGACCCTGTCTCAAAAAAAGTATTTAAGCCAGGCGGTTGGTGGCGCATGCCTTTAATCCCAGCACTTGGGAGGCAGAGGCAGGCGGATCTTTGTGAGTTCGAGGCCAGCCTGGTCTACAAGAGCTAGTTCCAGAACAGGCTCCAAAGCCACAGAGAAACCCTGTCTCCACCTTTTGCCCGGCGATCTTGTTTGCTACCAATTTCCAGGAGGATCTATATATGTTTTTCTTTGGGTTCACCTTGCTATTTTGCTTCTCTAGGCTTGTGAGCTATAAGCTTAATGTTCTTTGTTTATGGCTAGGGTCCACTAATGAGTGAGTACATACCATAATCATCTTTTTGGGTTTGGGATATCTCACTAAGGATAGTGTTTTCTATTTCCATCCATTTGCATG
>PVIU01027861.1:0-19816 GCA_004026605.1 Ondatra zibethicus | reverse complement strand
AGGGATGGGGGTGGGCCTTGGACTTCCAACAGGGCAGGGCACCATGCCCTCTTTCAAGGAAGAAGGGGGAGGGAGGAGGGGTGGGGAGGTAGTGGGAGGGGACCGGGAGAAGGGGAAGAAAGGTAAAAATTTTATTTCTTTAATTATGTTCTTGAATGGAAAAAATAAAACAAAACAATGTATGGAAAAAAAAAGAAAACATGACAGAGTTAATAAATATAAAAAACAAAACAAAAAAAGAATAAACAGAATGTTAAAAGAAACTCTAATAAAACTCTCATTAGAGATAAGTAAAGGGTGGATAGACCTTTGTTTCCTCTTAACTTTGGGCCCACTGTTTTGCATGTAATAAGGGATTTTTCTCCCTATGAGATTATGCTTGGAAGACCACCCCCATTGCTTCCCAGATTCAGAGACTAGTGGTTTGGAGTAATTTCTTACCATTCCTTTCTCAACTCACTACAGCCCCTCCGTTCCTCCATACAGGCTATTGACTGGACTACATGAGAGACACAGCCGATTTCTGAGTCCTGGTTCAGATTCCTTTTGCTTGAGTCCAGTCACTCCATCTTGGTTAAGCAGATAACCAAAGGTGCACTGGAATCAACCTGGAAAAGACCCTACACAGTGATTTTCTCCACTCCTAGGGCTGTAAAGGTGCTAGCATTATGAATGTTTCATACACATGTCTACTCAAGGTAATAAGTTACTCTGTGATGGTCATCAATCACAATACTTGGAACAGTGTCAGAAATGTCTCAATAAGATTATAGAATTGTGATCTATTTTTAAATTTGCGTGTATCTTTTATGATCAACATTGCAAACATTTGCTAAAGTACTTTGTTGCTTCCAAAATAAAATATTGGATTGTCAATAAATGCGAACTGTGTGATGTTTTAGCCATGAACACATGGGAAGGATATAGGAATCAAATTGAAAAAAACAAAGTTACAAGCCTAAAATTGCATGGAACTTTGAAAATGTGTTTTGTACTTTGTAAGCCTGCTCTCCAATGATTTGAAATTCAGCAGTGAATGCAAAGTATTGCCCCTAATAAGCTTTTAGCTCTACCTGTCCTAGCAGAAGCTTTCCTGTTAATGTGAAGCCGTGGAAAAGCAATTTGTTTTGTGGAATAAAACGGAATCAACAGAAGCCAGGCAGAGAAATCCAATTTTATCCTCAGAGAGGAACAAAGCAGTATGCCTTCCATTTTAATGCCTGGCAGCTTCTATTTCTTCATACAAACACTGTGTAAGAAATGAACACACTGCCAATAAAGGCACAGTCTACTCTGAAGTGTATCTGTGACATCTTTTGTATAGATACTTCTCCAAAGATAAAATGTGCATCCTAATGCACAGTGCAATGCTGTCAAGTTCCACATAGAAATTCAAACTTTAAAAATTGGAAACAAGCATTTTGATGAAGTTATAAACCAAGCAATTTCTGTGTGTAGGACAGCAACATTAACATACCTAGAGAGAGAGGTAGAGGAGATAGTGTGTGTGGGAGGAAGACAGAGGGAGAAAAAGTGATGGAGGATCAGAAAGCAAAGGACAATTGTCTGAGTCTGGGTTCTCTAGTGAAGACATTTAGCTAAATGGACAGAACTGAAGAACACCATAGTAAGTGAAATAAGACAGACTTAGACATATATGACAAATTTTCTTTTATCTTTATTTCATATACACATTTGAGAATTAACAAAACGTTATGTGCATGCACATTACATGCAAAACAGAAGGGAGACTCACTCTCTGGGAGGAGGGAAGGAACCAGAGACAAATATGTAAGGAAAATGAGACGTATGGAGTGTATAATATGGTCAAAGTATGTTGACATATTTGAATAAAAAGGTCTTCAGGGTGGGTATATACAATTTATGTTCACAGAATTAAACTAAGTATTTAATGAAGGTTTTCCCCATGAAGATAATGATCGCTTCTGTGACCTGACAAGTTATTTTCTTTAGAGTGGGCAGCATATGCAAGCAGGGGTTAAAAGCAAGGAAGGAAGGTATGGAAAGAGATAATTTGAAACAATTGGTAGAATTTGAAAGAAGTCCCAAAACAAAGAATTGAAAGTGAGAATAGGGACAAATTTAAGTTTTATGGTTCTCAGAGGTACCTAAAGTGTCATCTAATGGAGTTTAGGCAAGAAACCGCTCTTGCCTGGAGTGCTTAATAGTATATTGTATAAACTGGACATTCAGAAACCACGGGAAAATGATGCTAAAGTTGCCATAAGAAGGTAAGACAGTCCTTCGGGTTTCCTGCTTCATGGAAGAGTCTGCCAGACATTCTGCAGGATACAGAAGAAAGTGACTGACAAACTGCCAATATAGGTGGAACTATTTAAGAAATTTCATGCTTCATGGAAAAGTCTGCCTTATATTATGGCCAATAGGCTGAAGATGGTTGCCTGCAATGTTCCAGAAGAATTTGGGTGACTGTCCAGGCAGTGAGATGTCTCTGTCAAGTCTAATGTTTTGCAAGTTGCTTACAATGCACTTCATGTTTACTTAGGTAATGTTATATCCTTCTGGAATCTTTGATGGAGTTGAAGAATAGATATAGTTTTCATTAGTTATTGTAAAAGATAAAGTAGATATAAATATTGTAACTGTGATTCTTGCTTGATATCTTTTTGTTGTGTGTAATTTTACCATGTTAAAGTTAAAACCTTCCTTTTTATTTAGACAAAAAAGGGGAAATGATGTGGAAAGTCCTTTTATATATGTGTTGCTTTTTATTGGTTAATGAATAAAGAAATTCCTTTGGCCTGTGATAGGGCAGAGTAGAGCTAGGTGGGAAAACTAACTGAATGCTGGGAGAAAGAAGGTGGAGTCAGTGAATGTCATGTAGCTGCCAAAGGAGAATGATTCAAGCTGCCAGCTGGAACATTGCTGGTAGGCCAGAATCCTCATAGTAAAATATAAAATAATAGAAATTAGTTAATTTAAGATGTAAGAGCTAGCTAGAAATATGTTTAAGCTATTGGCCAAACATTATTGCAAATAATATAGTTTCTGTGTGTTTATTGCAGGGCTGGGTAGACAGAAACATCTGTCAACAATAACACTCTTGGGCATATACTCAAAGGTTGTTTAACCAAACTATGAGGACATTTATTTATCTATGTTTATAACAGCATTATTTGTAATAGCCAGAACCTGGCAATAGCCTAGATGCCCCTCAACCGAGGAATCAATAAAGAAAATATGGTTCATTTAAACAATGAAGTACTACTCAGCGGTAATGAAATTTTGAAATTTGTGTGCAAATGGATGAAACCAGAAGAAATCATCCTGACTGAGGTAATGTAGACCCAGAAAGATGAGCATGGTATGTACCTACTCATAGGTGAATACTAACTGTAAAGCAAAGGATAAGGAACCTATACTTAACAACCCCAGAGAAGCTAAGTAACAAAGAAAACCTTAAGACAAACATTCATAGATCCCTTTGGGAAGGAAAATAGATCTGAGAAAATTGGGAATATGAGGGTGGGGGAAAGTAGTAGGGGGAAAACAGACGGGAAAGAAAACTTGGGGAAACATGATGATTGGGAAGAGGCACTAAACAAGATGGAGAACAAGGGGATGGTTATCTTGATTAATGGAGCCATTATGGGGCTAGCAAGAATCCTAGCACTAGAGAAATCCCCAGGAATCCAGAAGGATGAACCAAGCTAAGACACAAAGCAGTAGTGGAGAGGGTGACTGAACTAGCTTTGATCTGTACTCAGATTGATGACTATCTTGAATGGCATCATACAACTTTCATCTAGCAATTGATGGAAACAGATGAAAGAACCACAGCAGAGCATGGGGCTGAACTCCCAAAGTCCAATAGAGGAGAGGGAGGAGGGAGAATATGAGCAACAAAGTCAAGACCATGATGGGGCTACCCGCTGAAACAACTTATCTGAGCTAATGGAAGCCTTCCAAATCCTGCATGAAAGTGAGGGAAACAGCCTAGGACCAAACTAGGACCTCTGAATATGGGTGACAGTTGTATGGCTGGGGAAGTCTGTGGGGCCACTGGCAGTAAGACCAGGATTTATCCCTACTGCTTGTTCTGGGTTTTTGGAATCCATTCTCTCTCTGAAGGGATCCTTGCTCAGCCTAGATATAGGGGAGAGGGCCTTGGTTCTGCCTCAAAGTAATGTGTGAGGCCTTGTTGACTTCCTATGGGAAGCCTTAACCTCTTTGAGCATTGGATGGAGAGTGGAATGGGGGATGGGAGGGGAAAAGTGGAGGGAGCAGGAGAAGGGGAGAGACTGTGAAATGGATTTGGCTGTAAAATGAAAAGATAGTTTTTTTCAAAATAATTTTTAAAAAAAGTTGTGAGTTTTCATGATAATGACTCTAGAAGAATTAATTTAGTTGTAGATTTTGTTAGACTAGGTGTGAATCTCCAATGAGGTTCACATTTCTCTCTGTATTCAAAATGAATTCTGCTGTATAAATATATTGATTTGTTCAGCTCATGATCTTATATTGGATAATATGCTACATTTTACTCTTTGTTTTCTTTTCTTTTTTTTGTTTTAATTCTTCCTTTCATGGTTGTCTTGGAGTTTCTATTACTGTGACATAACAGTGTTACCAAAAACAATTTGGAGAGGAAAGAGCTTCCTTCAGCTTACAGTTCAACAGCACATTTTACCTGAAGGCAGGACCCTGGAGGTAGGGATGGTGAAAAGACCATTGTGGAGTGCTAGTTACTAACTTGCTCTTTAGGGGTTGCTCAGCTTTCTTCCTTGTGATAATATCCAAGTCTTCAACCCAGGTGTGGTATTTCTTCCTGCAAGCTGGGCACTTCCAAACCAATCAATACAACATATATTACATATTGAAATATGTATATTATATACACAATATACACATATATGCATAAATAATGTATCAGGCTTTTCTTTTGGGCCACCAACCAGCTTCCAAATTATGACCGAGTCTTCTTATTCTTTTGAATGCTTGACCTAGCTTAGGCTTTTTTTCTGACTAGATCTTTTAACTTAAATGATCCTATTTCTCTTTATCTACCTTTTGGCCCGGGCTTTTTAATTTCTGTATATTCTTTTTGTTTTGCTTTCACTGCTTCTTGTGTCTTCTGGCTGCCATCTGTCTGACTTCTGACCATGGGCATCTGCCTTATTTTCTCCTCCTCCTTCTCTCATTAGACTTTCTCCTCACTCTCTCTCTCTCTCTCTTCATTTTCTCTTATTTATTCTATCTGCCTGTCAGCCCTGGCTATTCATTCCTGCATAGCTATTGGTCATTCAGCTTTTTATTACACTATTGCATGCCTCAGGCAGGCAAAAAAACAGATGCAACAAATCTTTACATAATTAAACACACATGCTTACGTCGTTAAACAAATGCAAGATAATCAAAAGTCACACACCTTTATGCAGTTAAAGTAAAATCCTTCAGAATAAATAATGTAATACATTTTTGCCTAATTAAAATAATAGTCCACACAAAAATAATATATGCATATTAGTATATCATGTATATGCTAACATGTATATGTTGCATTCTTTCATCAGTTCCACTATTTTTTGGATGTGTATTTTCACACTCATCTTGGCTTGTATGAATTAGTCTGCAGCAAACATAAGAATTCCCATATCTCTTTGACATACTAACTTTTTCCTCTTTTTATACATACCCAACAGTTAGCAGGATATTTATAAAACTAATACTATGCTTATTTTATGAGACTTCAATGGTCTTTTCACAACAGTTAAAATTTGGTAGGGATTTGCCTACCAGCAGTTTACAAGTGTTCTTTTCTACTCACATTCTCACTAGTATTTGATATCATTCATTTTTACGGGTATAGTTTTTCCAATGGGTGTGAGAACATACCTCTAGTATTACTGAAGTGGATAGAGAATCATGCTTGTCAATGGCTTGGACTGGAGATTTAGAAGATCCCACTACTATTAAATCAAAGATACCTCATCAGAATCCAGAATAAAAATCTCCTGAAACTGCAATATTCAGAAATAGATAAAATGTAAAAGTCTAAATTTATAAAATATAAGCACTTAGATAGGATTTTATTTGTTGGGAATGGTTTCTTTTAAACTAGTAGTATTGAGTTAAATTTTAATAGTATCAATTTTCTGTAGATGTTTCTGATATTTCATATCATCTTTCCACATTCAAGTGTTCATCAGATATTAAATATATGTTTTAGGATTCTTTCTGTTTTATTTCTACATCATGATACCATGAGACTATAGTACAACTTCATAGTCACCATTTGGAGAAAAAAACATTAGTGCACTTGATCTTTGGAAGTGCACAGCTCTGAGAGTGAGATACCCTAGGGGAGTATTAGGTACTCTAGGATAAGCATGAAGCTGACATCATTGTAAGGAGGTTGCCAGCCAATATTTAGAGTATCAAATGCTAAATAATTTTATTTAAGAGTCTGCTTACAGTCTCTAATTTCTCCTACTCTGCAAAATACACAAAAAGAATAAAGTCGAGAAAGGATTTTTGAGCTTCAAAAATACTTTAAAGTGTAGTTAATGTTTATGCCTGTAAATGTTTGCTTTTTTGAAATAAAGATCCCATTCTAGAACTCATGGAACTTCCCCTAAAGTTCAGGTTCTATTAAACAACTTTAGTGGGAATGTTTTATGACTGAAGTTAGAACTCAGAAAAAATTGTTAACAAGTAAGGACATCCTAAAACTAAGGTTCCATTTCACAGATGGAAACATTGAAACTAATATTCTTAATTATTTGTCAAATATTTTATATAAGTGATGAGCCAATATTTGAAATATTCCACAACTATTAAATTGGATTGATTCTGTTCTTTTTCGCTTACTTATTATCACAACACTAGAAAATTTATAGAAGCAATGAAATACAAGCTACAGAACTAAAGTTTGTGCTGTAATGCTGTGCCCAATTTTGCAAATTATTCTTCATTATGTAAAAATGAATATTGACAAAATAAGAAATTACCAAATAAATATTATGTAAAACTCACTGTATAGTAATCAGTGATTAAATATTTGTCTTCTCTTTTTATAAAAGTCATTCATCCCTTAACTTCAGTACCTTCCTTTCTAAATGTTAAATTCATATACTTAGTAACTTCATTATTATTCTTTTCACTCTCCATACAGTCTCTGTCTCTTGTCTCTCTCTCTGTCTCTCCTTCCTGGGTTTTGGGTTAGCAGGGAACCACATATTATAGTCAAACGGTAATCCTTTATTTTTAGTAAATGTACAGTACATTGTTTCTACTGAGTGTTTTACACTATTATTGTATGTTGTTTCAAATACTTAATTCAATAGAGTTTCTAAGTAACATTTTTGTGAATTTTTGTTACTGTTGTGTGTTTGGTTTGGTGGGTTTTGAAGTGCTGGGGATTAAAGTGAAAGTATTGCAGATGCTCAGCCATTGCTTTCTCGCTGTGCCAAATCCTAACCTCCAAAGCGTTTTGTAGAATTAACCTTAAAGAAAGATTCTAGGATGTAAGTTAAAAACTTAAAGTAAAAATTACTATGGTCATGTAAAACTAATATTTTAAATGCCCAAGGTTTAAATAACTTCTACAGATTTTAAATTTCCACTTACAGATTTTAAATTTCCAAGCAATATGTACAGAAACTCCACAGAAAAATAGTACAACCAGGAAGGTGTGACTCAGATAATTTATATCATATAATAAAAATTACAATAAAATGTTAAGATTTTTGTATTTAAACTTGTCAGTTGAGTATTTTCATGCCATTTATAAAAGCACTACCATGATTTCTTTTTGTTATTTCTGGCTAAAATTTTGAATTTCTTGATCAAATGATAAGAATGAACACATGTTCGAAAAGAACAAATTTGTGAATCTTTGTGTGCATGTATATGATTAAAATTAAATTAAATGGTAGTTTTTCAGAGCTTTACCTCAGAAGGTAGTGTTTTAGTCCCAAACTGAATGGTCTTTTATTTTCTGCGGTATCTTAATGTATTTAATTTGAAAAGAATAGAATTGTTGAACAAATATTTCTCAATGTAATGTTATATGTCACATGAGACGTGATTATAGCATGGCATTGAACCATAATCCTCATGAACATACAGACTTGTTTCTTTCAAATATTTCTCATTTCATTGTTATAATTTCGAAAGTTTCTTCATCTGAAGCAAAAATTAATGAACATCTGCTTACCAACATGCCTCACTTTAAAATGAATCAAATTTTTTCTATATGGGAAATTAAAGCAAGCATATTTCTCTTCGTGGTAATATAATACTTCCCCCTACTGACTGTCACATTGGTTGGGATCAGTGAATATGATCAATATATATTGCATTAAATTTCCTAAAATTTAGTAAAATTATTACATTTTTAAAAAGAAATCTTTAAATTAATGTCTTTATCTTAGAATATATTTACTTACTTTGGAAGGACTGTCCAATTTTCATTTTAGCAAACATTAATGTCATTAATGTTTTATTACTTCAATAATGTTATAGCAATTGTACTTCATTTTATGAAGAAAAGTATTTAGTAACAATATATCCTTACTAACTTTCTTAATCTATTTTTCAGACTCAAGTGTTTCCTTTAATTATTCATCATTATGCTAGGAACAGCAACATGGTTGGAAGCCAGAGTTGGATGTGGACCCAATATTGCCACATTTGGCTGAGAAAAATTTTATAATAGTACAACATGGGAATTTAACAATGATTTACTATACTGGTGTCTTGATTTGATAAGACATCTTCAAATTATTTTTAGTGGTTTAGACTAGGCAACGCATGTCACCAAGTAACATTTCTCATTGCTTTTTTTGATAAAACAAAATTGAAAACATATGAATAAAATTGCACTTAACAAAAAGTTGACATTAAAAGTGTATGAACTATATGTAGTTTTATGGGATTGAATACTTTATAGAAGATTCATGACTTTTTAACTAGGAATTGGGTTTCCTAGTAAGACTATTTTAAGCTAAGTGGGATCACATAAAATTCACAAGAATGAAGAATTATATCTTAATCACATAATGAATTTATGGATTTACATAAGACAGTTTTGAAGAGTATCCATGTTTACAGATGACAATATGTAAACAAAGTTTAAAGAGGGGTCCTAAGAAAGGAACCAACTCCCTGTTTTAGACTTAGCTCATCATCTCACCCTTTGGCAGAGTTCATGTGCTGGTTGTGCTCCACAGGATGGCTCTGGGCACTGTTAACAAAACCTATAGCATGTATAATTAGGGTTCACACAGAAAGTGTGCTTGAGGTCTGTTATATTTTGTTTGGAAGGTAGTGAGCTGCTAGGAGTTTAGCCCAGATCCCTAGTCATGTTCAGGAAAAGCTCCACCACCGAGCAAAAATCCCAGCCTTAGAGGGTTGCATTGAGTAAATGTATGTGAACATTTTGTAGATCAACACCTGATATAAGTCACCGTATTTTTCTTTTCAGTTCTTCTGTGTGGTCTGTATATTTGCTTTCTCTTATGTTAAGATTTTTTTAAAGCTTGATTTACTGAAGTTCTACATCATCTTCAGACACATAGCATTTGCATCCAAGAATATTTTTATATGCAAGTGGACAGGATACAAAGTATTTTTGAACAGGTTTCCTCACTCTTTTAAGCCTCCTTGGAACAATGTTCAAAATTAAATTTCAATAAAAAAGAATAAAGTAGACATTAAGAGTAACTCAAAACAAAACAAACAAATAAACAAACAAAATCCAGAAAGATAGAAAGGAAAAAAATCAAAAGATTCATTAACAGGGAATGTGACAGATTTTCCATTATAAACTTGAAGTATTACTTTATTCTTATGAAACACATTTAAGTGCTTTGATTGAGTGAAAATACACAGTTTAACAAGCACAAAATTCAAATAATATAGAAGATAAGTAAAGGGTCCTTAAATTTTAGGAAAAATATTTTTGCTGAAAGATCAAACTCTAACACATATTTAAATCCCATCAAAACCAGTGAACTTCCACTGACTTTAATATGCACAATTTAATTGAGACCTCTAAATGGGATATTCTATTAACATAAATTGATGAAGAGAGTAACTAGTTTCAGTGGGAGTTAACTGAAAATACACATGACATATTGGATCCTGAGCACTCATTATTTATTTTCACATATCTGATTGTCTACAAAAATTACAATCAAGATTTTATTTTTAAAGCAAATTAAACAAAAAGATGAGATTTTCATTCTACTGTAAAGGTGTTATGGCTGAGCTAAGGGATTGCCTTACCTCTCTACAGCACCAGAACACATAAAATTTTCAACACACCATTGTACATTGTATGAAGACCAATATTGCTTTTCTTAGAAAGAACCCTGTTAAGACATATTATTGTTGCTTCCCAATAGTATTGTGTTCCATAGTTTCTGTTTCACATATTCTATTATGCTCTAAGCTTTTTAAATGGATATTTAACATCTAAATAATTTATGACTTTGGTATTACACACTCTTCTGATTAGTGCAATAATATTATTGATTGGTTTCTGAGCTATCCTTGATGTGAATCACAGCATTGTTCAGTATCTTCACCCTGTATGTACTAGTGGTATAGTTTTCAGATTTATTATTATTTTCGTGATGGCCTGTCTAATGGAAAATGTGGGATATTGAACTCATCTACAAAGATTGTATTGTGTGTCAATCTATTTTTCAGATATAACATTGTTTATTTTAAGTAATTTGTTGTCATTTGTATTTAGTGTAAGTTAGGCTTTTAATGTCCTTTTCATGGATTTTGTATTTAATCAATATGAATTGTGCCTCTTTATCACTTCTCACTAGTTTTGGTTTGAAACATGTTTTGTCGAAAATTAGAACACCTATGCTTGTCGTTTCTTAGCTCCTTTATCTTGAAATAACTTTTTTCAAATTTCGTGGCTATGATTGATGGTGATTTATTTATCTTGGATGCAGCAAAGTGATGTATCCTGTTCTATAATTTTTGCATTATTAGTCTGTGCTTTTTTACTAGAGAATTGAGACCACAAATATCCCAATTTATGATCAAAAGGAGTATATTAATTCTTATGATTTTGTTGAACTTGTGAGTTTTTCTGAGATCTATTTTAATTTATTTTCCTATTAATATTTGTTCCATTGGACCTCTTGGATACATTGTAGTTCAAATTTACATAGACATGAACATATGTACAGAAAGCACAATGCATTGGGAATTATTTTTGTCAGTTATTTCAGGCACTTGCTGGGGGTTCCAAAATCCCACAGACAATTGGAATATGAATTGTTTACTGACAAAGATTTTACGTATTTATTTTCTGAGAGTATTATAGGTAAACTTAGTATACTTAGTAATTTTTATTTTATTTGACCATACACATACACCCTATTTTAAGTCATGAACTCTAAATAACTAATATCTTTTTTTGTGAACTAATTTTTATAATTTACTTTCTTAAAGTAGTAAGTATCAGAATATTTGAATTTTTAACTAATAATTCCAATTAGTCATTTTGATATTATTTTATGTTGTTTTGAATATATGAGAGAATAAATAAGTTTTCAAGGAATACTTGCATATAATTTTATAGTAGATTTAGTATGATATGTATGATCTCAACATCCTAACAATTAAACAAAACCGATATACAACAGAATTTTTATTTTCAAGTATATAATATGTTTATTATAGCAAAGATAATATAAAAATGTAGAAGAAACTATGTATTTTAAATCTTGAAAATAAACCTAGAAAATATTCTTGTGTATCAAAAATAAATAATATTAAATGTCTTTTATCTCTAAACCATATTTTCATTTAAAGACTAGATATACTATCTTGAAAGCTATCAAATAAAAAATATTATGCCTTGTTGAAAGAATATATATGTTGCTCTCCTGAACATTAATATTTCTATAAATCCTCACATGTATCTAATTAGTCTGCAATGCAGTATACAGAAGGTCTTAAAATTATCTTAAAGTTTCCTGAGGTCCCCTTAGCTATTCACTTCATTTTGCTTTTCTGTTTCTATACTACTTATAGGAATGTGATTTCCAGGTATTTTGTGTCTGGAATACAGTTTTTTTTATTGGTAATCAAGGGATGAGAAGCTAGTGTTATGGTCACATATGTTCAAATGTCTAAGCTATATTAATTTCAGTCTACACCTGAAACTTAACCCCAACTCTACAACTCAAATAAAAAGGCTCTTAGGAGAAGACAAATAGTTCCCTTGAGTGCGCAATTTCTTCAGGAGATGCAGTTTGTCTTAAATATATGCTGATAATTCAAAGAAACTGTAACACATCTCTGTAGCTCTTTCCAAAGTAACTAATTACAAACAGAAGTTAGATCAGAACATTTTGTGAAATGGTGGGAAATAGACCCATATTTCACTGCGGCAGAGCACCCGAGTTGAGCTCATGCACTCTGCAATCCATTTTCCTGAAGACTCAACTGGCTGAAAAAAAAAATGTATGAAGCAATTTATTGCTTTCCTTGCTTCAAATTTAAAACAAGATGAAAGGAAAGTAGTAAATTTCTTGTCTAGTCCTGGATCTTTAACTTTTGTTTGGACATAAGTTAAGGTGAAGAATACCCTCTTCCAAAAACCAAAATTAAAGCAAAGCAATGAACAAACAAACAAAAATGGTCTGTATGCAAAGATCATTCAAATTATTTATGCAGAAATGTTTATATAAAGAGCTTTCCTCTGTTTTCAGTGTTTGGTTAAGAATATGGAAACTTCTTGCTGGTAAAAGGTGAGACTGATTCTCTGAATTTTATGCTGGAGTTTTTCCCAGATTTTGGAAGGTTAGACCATTGCTGCGTTAAATAATCCTGTTCATAGCACTGATTGCTGCCAAACACTTGTCACTTGTCTTGCCTTTAAGTCTCCTCCCCAGACTTTTCCTTTCCAGCTTGAAAGCTTACAGGTCTTGGCCTGGTCTCCCAGCCTTCCTATAGCTGGAAAGACACTAGAAGCCCAAGTTTTTAAACAACACTGGCCCACATGGGCTTTGATTTACCATTGATTCTGGCTAATTTCACATTTGTGTTTTGTTTCCCTTAATTTAGATGGGCAGAGTCATGGTAGACACATAACAATCATGTGTCAGTGTTGTAAGTGCAGTGTATTCTTATCAGTCTAATAGCCAGTATTTCCTTCAAATCCTAGGAACCAACTGTCCATTGGAATATATAATGAGGGTTTCAGATGGCTCAGTATTGGTCATGCTTATCACTTACCCTTGTTGTATGGGTTAGTAAAACTGAATTAAGGTCACTTTTTATTAGGCTGTAAAAGTTCCAGATCATTGAAGATGAATGATGTGGAGACATTTATATTGTTAGAAACACACTGAATGAACAGTATTCTAAATAAGAATGTATTGGAACTGAAAATATATATTAATAGTTACTAGATCTATTTCATCTCTATACTGTCATAAGCTCTAAAATCAGGGAGCTTTTCAGATACATTGTGGCATGACAGAGTTCAAGTCTTTTGTTACCTGGTATTGTTACATCTAAAAAAGATTTAAATCATATTTAAGTTTATTTTACTGTTTTGTATTTTACTGTTGTTTGCTTTTCAATTGTTTGGGTTTTGTTGTTTTGATTCCCCCTCCCTTCAGTCTTCCAGTTTCTCATTAGTAAGATTCAATGTGACCAAGCCTGAGGCTTAATACAATTGGCCTCAATGTGCACATGATCTCTACATATGGTTTGGTTAGCAAGGTGCAATAAAAAGGGTCTGCAAACCTCTGAGCTGTAAGCCAAATTTCATAAATTATTTTCTTCCATTGATTTAGAGAGTAGTGATGATCTCAAAGAGAAAAGGAGAACATATCTAGACAATTTCTACTGTATATTTCTCCTCCCATATCTAAATAATATTTAACTCTTGAATGGAATGTAGATCTTTGGATATTATAGGACCAAGATGTTTTGTTTTCTCATACCAATTCATGTTTTGATATTTGATAGAGAATATCTCAGGATTCATATAAAGATTAATATGTTAGTTTTATGCAGCTATTACAATTTTAAATCTGTCAAAACAATGCAGGTGTTTTTAAACTTTATTTTAAACCAATCTTATTTTACATGCCAAGGTCTTAATCGATGCACAATATATGTTAAAATATGTGACTGCACATCTGAGTATGTGGATGTGCATACCTCGTTAAGGAGTCTAAATATATTTATTCTTTTGATCTGAATCAATGTCAAGGAAATGTCTCCTACTCGTGGTCAGAGTCCTGAGTCTCAAAGTTTCCTCTTTTGTAGACATTTGAAGACAAAAAAAATCAGATTTTTATTTCCATTTATTTCAGTGTTAGGAAAGAGAATATTAAGACTTATTCCATTAGCAGTACTTAAAGAATCTCAAAGATCTTAAACTTAGGAGTAATTTGGCAAGAAGGTTTCCTCCTCATATGAAACTACTTGTCTGAGGATGATAGATTCATGGGCAGATTTATAGTCAGATTATTCCCTGTGTGTACTGGGAATCACAATTGTGTATCTAGTATGTGGAATCTTCTGCTTTTTCTACTCCAAGCAAGAAAATAACTCACTTAGCATTCAAACTGCTAGAATAAACACAAATAGTCAAATTTTATTAGACTCAATAAGCATTCTTGATATCAAGATGAAGTCTAGATATGGTTCTAGTTTATCTTCAAGGCAATCCTTCACGAATAGAAGAAAAGCTGTCACATAGCTAAAGCCATTAAAATGAGGTCATATCCTTTCGATAGATATTATAAGCACTATAGTCGGGTTACATGGTATCTGTACCAAAATCCATATTTTTTTCCAAAGTAGATGCTAAAATCCCCACCTACTGTATATAAGGGGACATTTTCAGAAGTATTTACTATTTTAATTTATTGTAATTGATATTCTGAGTGAAGTAATATAGAATACCAATATAGATAATTACTAATTAGTTAATTAGTTTTAATGTTGGTGATTGAAATCAGAAACTTTCTCACGCTGTGCAAGAAGTCTACCTTGATATGTCTCACCAACTTCTAATGAACTAATGGATGAAGATATTAGATTGTTTACAATATACATTTTGATGGTAATATTTTCTTATTTTGAAAGTGTGTTCAGTTCATTCTCTTACTTTTGTTTGAACTATCTATGTCTTTGTTGTCACTGTGCATAGTAGCTAAGATATGGAATCGGCCTATATATCCACCCACAGATGGATGAACAAAATAACCCATTAGCTGGGGAAAAGAAGTCAACTTGTTGTGAGATTCTCCAGTGGTTCAAGAATTCTTTCACTAGAATAGCACTGTGTTACTGAGGTGGAGAAACAAGACTGTCATGCTGTGGTAATACTTTGTGCTCTAACAATGAGAGCTTGCTTGAAGATCAGAGGGTAGAGCGAGAAACTAGCTAAGCATAGATACCAGACAGTGGTGGCACACACTGTTGATTCCAGCACTTGGGATCTTATGCCTTTGATCCCAATACTTGGGGGGCGGGGTGCATACCTTTAATCCCAGAATTAGGCAGGTAGAGAAGTATCTCTCCCAAATTCAGTCTGAAGGTTCGTAGAGACAGGAACTTCCTTTTTATGGGTCTGAGCATCTGGAGAGGTAAGAAGTCTTTAGTGACAGTCTCTGCTCTGCTTCTCGGATCTTTCAGCTTTCACCCTAGTATCTGACTCTGTTTTTTGATTAGACTAATTAGAATTCAAGCCATATCATGCTCTAGTCTCTACCAGTGTATTCCGACACTGAAGAGCTCTCGTGTATAATCTCCCATACTTCTAGCTGACTTTGTGTGAGCAATGGAAATAAAATATCCTTTTGTTGAGCACTGAAACTGCTCTGGGTTTTATTTCTTTTTAGTTTGTTTTATCAGGGCCATGTTGGTACTAATTTTATTGCAGCTTTCATTCATTCTGGGATTTTAGGTGGCTAAACACAAGTGAAGTTACTCTAAAGAAATTCTTCAGTCACTTCCCAGAGATTCATCTTAAAGGTCACTCTTGATCAGATCAAGTGGATAATCTATATCTACATCACACCACCACTTATGGCAGAGTTCAGACACAAGAGGTGTGGTTTAATGAATTTTGAAAAGTTTTCTTTCTATTTCTCTCTTTCTTTTTAAAAAAGAAAACAAGCAATATTTTTTATTTTACATACCAATCCCAGTTCTCACTCCTTCCCCTCCTCCCTTTCCCTTCACCTAACAGCCCCACCCCACTCTCATCCACTCCTCAGAGAGGGTGAGGTACATTGCTTTGAGGAAGGTCCAAGGCCCTCCCTACTATATCTAGGTTGAGCAAGGTATTCATTCAAAGAGAATAGGTTCCAAAATACCAGTACAAGCAGTAGGGATAAATCCTGATACCATTGTCATTGACCCCACAGTCTTCCCCAGCCATGCAAGTGTCACTCACATCAGAGGGACTACTAGTTTTGAACTATGTTGCTTCCTTCCCTGTCTGGCTAGAGTTGGTAAGTTCCCATTAGCTCAGGTTTAATATACGTGTTTTGAGTTATTGTCTATTTAGCATGATATTGGCTATGGGCTCCTTGTATACTGTTGTCATTGTGAGACAACCCTCTGTATCCATGAATTTTTTAGTCTCAGCTGGTAAGCCACCAAAATGTGAGCCTCTCTTCTCTATGATGTCATTCCTGCAAAGATGAACTGAAATTGATGTGATGCAGAAAAGTTGCTGTGTCAGCAGTATATGTAATTCAATGCATCCCTCTTTCAGAATTAAAGAGATAGTAATAGCCAACTGTTGACCGATGTTTCTGTTCTGCCTGTTCCTCCAGTTGATCAGCCCCAAAGAAATACACAGAGGTCTACATTAATTATAAACTGGTTGGCCTAGTAGTTCAGGCTTCTTATTAACTCTTATAACTTATATTAGCCCATAATTCTTGTCTGTGTTAGCCACGTGGCTTGGTACCTTTTTCGGCCAGGCAGTCACATCATGTTTCCTAGAACTCTCATTGTCTCGCCTCTACTTCTTGCTTTGTTGGCCCGCGAGAACTCTGGGAAGAGGAAAGTTTCAGTCTGCAGTCATCACCTAGACAGAGAGGAAGCCAGACCCACAGCAAGCAAGATGTGACTGCCTTGCCAAAAAAGGTACCAAACCCCATGGTTAACACAAACAAGTATTTTGGGCTAATATAAGTTATAAGAGTTATTAAGAAGTGTGAGCTAATAGGTCAATCAGTTTATAATTAATGTAGACTTCTGTGTATTTCCTTGGGATTGAATAACTATGGAACCGGGCAAGACAGAAACCTTAGTCAATAGCCAACAAGATATAGATGAAAATATATCAGTAGGACTTCTAGAACACTTTTAAAAGTGGCTGACTGACCTATAGGAAACCACTGCACTCACTTCTTCTGCCCTTCGTTTCCCTCCAGGCTTTACTGAAGAGATGTGATGGTAAGAATCCTGACAGCTTTCTAGAATCCTGGACTGCCATAGTGATTGCGGTCTAGGATCCTGAGCTGGTGTGATGGTTACAACCCTGGGTTTCACATGGTGAGGAAAGATGAACATAGCTAAATATCTTCACACCATCCACCCAACATATGTTTTTTCCACTATCTCCAGCAAACTTCTTCTTGAGAGGATAGCCAAGCTTAATCTGATTAAAAATTTAAAATAAAAATTTGGGATTCTTTAGTTATCAATATAAAGTTTCAGAATCTCATCTCTTTGATAACAAAACTCTATTAAACATATATTTAATGCTTAACTTTAAATGTATACTGAAGCATTTACTTTTCTCCAACCCCATACAGATATCACCCAAAGGTCTTTGCTACAACAAATATACACTTAAAGTCACTAATCTCATAAACCTATCCCTTTATATGAAATAAGATACAAAATTAATAAAACTTGGCTATACTGCATTTGAAAAATTATGTAGTATAATTGAATGTGATGAATTGAACAATATAAAGACAATAAGGAGAACAAAATTATAGGAAATGAGGGAGTTTTCAGTGCTGTATATTTTTATCATAACATACAAATTGGGCAAAAAATTATTTTAGTATTAAATAAAATCGATTTGAAATTCTAAGGATAAATGTTTTTTAACTATTTTTATAACTAAGCTGGGATTGTCCTGCATATTTATTTTCTTCAAATTGATTGTAAAATATATTAGGTTAAAAAGCAAATTCTATTGGAAATAAAACCAAAGAGATTAAATTAAGATATTCAAAAATAGACAAGCAGTACAGGGAACATAGCAACTGCTGCCCCTACTACTGGATTTGAGTCAAGAGAAATTATGTTTAAACTGAACTCAATAGATTTTCATTATCAGACAAAAGATACTATGAGAAAGCCAAGGATTTGGAGGCTTTATCCCTTTAACGATAGAATTAGAAGTAAGAAAATCACCATAAACTTGGATACTCATGAAATTCATCCACACATCCAGGAATATTACTAGGAATATAATCATCCTCTCTCTGTGAGTTCTGTTGAAGCTCAGACTTTAAGAGAAAATTAAATGCTTGCATAGTTCATATACTCTCCATGGTCTTACAGCTCAGTGCGTGAAAATATTAACATATATATTAGCTTCAGTCTGTGGCTTATCCTGGGTCACCAATTAGAATGAATTTAAAGGAAAAGAGAAAAATGGGTTTGCCCATGAGACCTTGAATAATTTTTAAGAACTAAATAAAGTAAACCAGAAGCTTTAAGATAAAGATTTAAAAATTCGAAATTTATCACGTCTTTTGAACATATTCCCTTAAAAATGCTAAGATTACCAACTTAAGAAGTTAAGATACTGGTAAAACAACAATCTAAAAGTTTTATAAAAGTAATTACATTTATACATACCAAATTACAGATTCAATTAATCAAATTTTTAGAGCTGGTAAACAAAAAGACACATTTGAAGAAAATACTTGAAAAATATTGGCTAGTTAAATAACAATGTAATCAGCTTAAAAAGCTCAAAAGTTAAAATTTGTATTGGCAATGCTACTAAGTACTATGCTGAGCTGAATAACAAATGTGAAGAAATATCTAAAGACGAAACACAGTGCTAGCAATCTGTCTCAGTAGTTAGAGTGCCTATTACAATATCACTGCAGGAACAGTTAGTAGTGCAAAGCTGACTTAATCCTGGGCACAGAAAGTACAATGGACAAGACAGTCTCTTTAAGATAATCCATAGTGAGCAACGTATTTTGAAAATGCACTATCTCCTAGTAAACATTGAGTGCAGCTAAAATCCCTTAATTTACTAATCCATTATGGACAACATGTTCTTCATGTTCCAATTGCCTATCAGAATCTCTTCAAATAGAAACCAAGTCTTCAGCACTTGAGCATTTGGGGGTACATTTCTAGATACAAATTTTATCATTCTTCCCAGAACCCCAATTTTTCATGCTCATTTTAATGTGAAATACACTTTAGTTCATTTCCAAGCATGTCATAAATTTCAATAGTTCTACTGTTTCTCAAAACACCAAATTCAAAATCTTCCCTGAAATGCAATATAACCTCTTGGCTTGAGCTTATATGTGCCAAAGTGACTGGCTAAATAAATCCCTTCCCTGTAGATTATGTATGAGCAAGCAGCTCATTATAGAGATCTGTTCTCAGTTCACATCCTTTTAAATGAATTAGTGTCTTTATATTCATGAACCAATTGTGGAAATATACTGAAGGTACCTTTCTTGTTCAAATATAAAACTTTGCTTTTGGGGGAAGAGGGATGAATTTCTTCAGCTTTACAATACTCCCCTGGCTTAACTTTGAGTTTGAGTAT
>PVIU01027860.1:0-19819 GCA_004026605.1 Ondatra zibethicus | reverse complement strand
AGTGGTTGCACAAGTTTGCATTCCCACCAGCAATGGATGAGAGTTCCCCTTACTCCACATCCTCTCCAGCATAGGGAATCATTGGTGTTTTTGATTTTGGCCATTCTGACAGGTGTAAGATGGTATCTCAAAGTTGTTTTGATCTGCATTTCCCTGATTGCTAAGGAAGTTGAACATGACCTTAAGTATCTTTTGGCCCTTTCTTTCTCTCTTTAGAACACAGGAAAAAATACAAACCAAACAACAGCAACAACAAACAAACAAACAAAAAACAAAGAACTAAAGAAACAAAAATAGAACAAAACAAATACTCTTACTCATTTTGTTTCTTTTCTTTTTTCTTTTTGTTATTCTTTGTTTTTATTGACTTTCATTTTGGTTTCATTCTATTTTGGAGATGTGCATATTATTACTGCTGAGGAGACAGAATTCCAAACTGCCCATGTTATTTCCAGGGATGCTATAAATGGTAGTACATTTTTTGCCTGTTATCTGCTCAGATGGGATGAAAATCCTGGCCCTTTGTGATCTTCTCTGATTTCACCCTTGTGCGGTATTGAAGGGCCTTGCTACATGCAACTTGCTGAAGAAAAGAATCTGTTTTCTCATTGGTGGTCTGTTGTCCTCAGGAGAGTTAAGTTAAGGTGCATGCATTATTGGAGAAACTATGTGAAAGTTTTCTACCTTATTTTCTTTACAGTCATTTGTTTATTTGGTTAGTATGAATATGTGATGGGATGGGAGGCTTCAGAGAATAATTTATGGGAAATGGTTCTTTCCTTAGCCATGTGTACACCAGGGATTTAACTCAAGCCCTCAAGCTTTGGAGTAAGGGATTTTCTTTTTATTTTATTAATGAGTTATCTTGCCTGTCTAGAAGCTCTCTTTCTTAATAATCTTCCCTTTCCTTGACATTTGTCTAAGAATCAAATGTCTCTGCACTCTTTTTACTTTTTCTCTCTCTGTATTCATCCATCTACCAAGCTCTCTCTGTCTCTGCCTCTGCCTCTCTCTCTCTCTCTCTCTCTCTCTCTCTCTCTCTCTCTCTCTCTGTGTGTGTGTGTGTGTGTATGTGTGTGTGTTTGGTGTAGAATCTTATTTAGTCTAGACTGTTTATTGATGATTTACTATGCAGCCAAGACAGGTCTTGAACTCATGATCCTCCTGCCTCTGCCTTCTAACTGTAGGATTAGAAATATGCCATCAAACTTAACATGCATCTATAACTTTTATTATCAAATGCCCCATCTTATATTAATCTATCACCAAATTCCAGCTACAATAGCCTCTTTTTGTGTTACTTATTTGGAATAATAATACGTAGGTCACACATTGATCCTGGATATCCATCCTACACAAGCGAAAATAAAGTATCTACAATGAAGAATTTTAAGGACCATTACGTGTTGCAAAGATTATTTAGTGTGGTTGCTTTCCATCCTACACAAGCGAAAATAAAGTATCTACAAAGAAGAATTTTAAGGACCATTAAGTGTTGCAAAGATTATTTAGTGTGGTTGCTTTTTAAGACAGCAATTAATTCTACCTTTAAACATAACTCAAAGAGGAATTATGAATGCCACTAACTTATAAAGTACTTCAGGTTGGGGAATCACATAAATAATAGCTGTAGAGTTACTTAAAGCAAGGGCTTTACCTAGGAATACAAAGAGCTGTTGACAAAGAATCTTCAGGGCTTCATTCCTGGGCAGGGGAATGCCTGTAGCTTGAACCATCAGCAAGAGCCCTGGTGGAAAGCAGCACGAACCTAGTAGCAGGGAACTCTGGTGAAACAAAAGGCAACCCTTGCTCAATCAAGACAACACAACTTGACAGCAGCAGAAGCAGAAGGAGCGGTGTGCTTGCCAGAGGCAGATGAACACAGCCCTCTTTCTGACCTGTGCTGTGAACCATGATGAGACCCCCTCTACATTTCATAAAGAAGGGCACAATCAGCAAACTTTCAAAATAATGAATATTTTTAACACTAATACAAGGATAAAGATTTGTGGTTTCTTTTTGGTTTTATTATAAAAGGCTTACTAGTGGATGGAAAGCCTCCCATGAATATTCCCAGGCTGCTAAATAAACACAAACAGTATAGTTTTCAGATAGGTGATGTTTATAACAACTTTACATTCATGAAAACTTTTTTTAGTAAAATAGAAATTATAAGCATATCCTATTGCTAATATTCAGCGAAAATTTACACATGACATGCTGTGTTTTGTGGAAATTTATTTTAACAGGTTCTCTGCATAAAAATTAGATGGAGAACCCCATAACTCAAACATTCGAGAGTCTGGCTCATCAGAAATATTTTATCTGTCATTTGAGCAGTAGTTGCCAAAAAACAATTCTTAATCACAGTGTCAGATATTATTTGACTATACAATAATTTATATTAACAGAAAATGATCCCATTTCATGCGTAAATTTTAAAGGTGTATAGCTTATCAGATTAAAATACTTGTCATATATATTTATAGTAACGTTAAAGTATTACTATAATTAAAGCCAAATAATCTTTAAAAGACAAATTTTGGTATTATTATAAAATGAAATGACACTAAAAATTCAAAGCAATAACACAGAAAGCATTTTATTAGAAAAATAAATTTCTTTGTGTAATAAACTATATGAAATATCATGTTAGATTTGGTTTTAGGAAATGATGTAAATAGGTTACATTTTATCTTCATTGCTTTATTTATTGTACAACTCCTTCTGTTTGAAGAATAACAGTCACTACAATATATTTCTCACATTAGAACAGAGCAGGGTAATGGATGAGTAAAGACCATATATGAATTCATTGGGGTGCTGAAGCACTTTCACAAAGTTCTCCCTTAATTTCCGAAGGTAAATATATCATTCATAAAATTAAATCAATTAAAAAATAAATATAAGAAGGAGAGATGCTTTGATCAGCATCATTTTTACTGTGATGGGAGCTTTCGCAATGATGTAATTCATGAACATTCCACATTAACTCTTTTAAGATCACGTCTGGGTGGTGAGAAGAAGACAGCTTTGAGATACACAAAAAAAAATGCATCTCCTTGACACAGTCTTACTTATTATGCCTAATTTCAGAAGTTTCTAGGTGTATAGAAAATACCATCTTAAATAAAATTCAGCTAGTATAATAGAAGTTCCCATCTTGCATACCCCCACTAGTTGAAACACTCCAGTCATTGACAGTATATCGCTTTTCTCTCAACTATTTTTTTCAGTGACAAAGTTATTGGATATCATGAAAATTCCTAAAACTTAATTTATCATATTTTGCATCTTTAAACTTTATAGTCATGCTGCAAGCACAATGAAATATGTCTGCAGTAAAGCAAATGTTTCATTGTAACACATTTACTGTTCAAGAAACCAAACCATAAAGCACAGATTTAGGGCAGTAAAACTATTTGAGACAAGCATTCTATTTGATAGAATGGTGCACATCTATTATGTAGATTATTTCAGCCACTAACAAGATATCATTGCATGCAGAATTGGAAAACAATAGGTTGTATGTTCTCTCATTGGCTGGTGCAAGTCATGCAAAACACTCTGGTTTGCTTTTCTATGACCCTGCCAAAGTAAACCATGCCATATGATTTCCTCTTGGATGATCAGGTGAGTTTATTTAGATGGAAACTGTAGATGAAGTGCCTCCAGAGTAATAATAAAATGTGGTACTTTTTCAGGTAACCTGCAGGTAGCCAAGGCTTTCGACCCAGGAGTTGGGATGCTTTGGGTGGAAATGAAACCCAGAAAAGGCATGGAGTCTTTTCCTAAAACTGAAAAAAAAGTCTCTTTAACAAGTGCTACCCTACTTCCAGGCTTGGGAACTCTTAAAAATGCCTTGGGGAGTCCTTATTCTTAGCTACTGCGAGTTTAAAAACTGAATAGGACGACCATAGGCAAAGAATTTCCTTTTCAATATTAAATCTTAGAATTTTCAAATCTGCCCATAGATCACTTGTCTTGAATTTTCTCAGATTTATTACAAGCAGGTGTTTATTTATCCAATCGTTTCACAAGTGTTTACTGAACAGCCATTTGAAGGTGTTAGTCATAAAACAATCCCACACCAGTTGGAATTGTGATTAATAAAATGGTTATTTATTTAAAGGGAAAAACTTACAGATCACCATCCCAGACAACAGCCCTCTGCACGATCAGGAACGAAGTCTAACAGCTGAAAGCCGGAAGCAAGAAAGCGAGCACGGCTATCACTGCTTTTTAAAACTAAAGAGACCATGCTCCAGTGGGCTGGTATCTTAAAGGCTATTGGCTGAAGGAGCGGAAGTGGCTCCCGCAGCACCTCCCACTTTTGTTTAAGTAAGATGGCCCCAAACCCAATACAAAACAATATACATTAGGAATAGATATCAAGTATAAGATTAGAATTACAATCAGCATAAACAATATTAAGCAAGGAACATATGCTAATTGTCTTAATAAACATTCTATCCAAAGGAGTCTAAGTCTTGTATTGGAGATGGCTTGGTTAGATCATAAGAGGATGGTAACTATGATTATCTAATCTTCAATCCTATCCAAGGCCTGAGAAGGGAGATAATATTACTTGAGCAGGCAGGAAGTACAATCAAGTAGCTTCCAAAGTGAGCAAAATATGACAGAGACAATTAGCTACCTGAGCAATCTCCCAAAGTCTCATTTTGCAACGTTGAAATGGCCAACTTTGGCTATGGCCTAGAATAACTGACAGACCATTTTCAAAGTCAAGAAATTTTTCAAAACCATCTTACCCTGTCTTGGCAAGATTTTACAGTCCTGTTAATCTGTTTCTGGATACTATATCTTGTCAGTGGTTGAGGCATGGGCATTTCTTTGCCCAAAGGCCAGTTTTTGCCAAGAAGAAAACAGGTTCCAAGTGGAGTGTCTATGGTGCTCAATATTCTCTCGGGAATAGATTGGAACAATTATGTCTCATGTCAACAAAACCCTAAGTTATTTAAATGCCATGTTCCACAGATCCTTGAAGTGGTTGAAGATTATCTATCTATACAGAATATAATCTCTATGTATCTAAAGAACCTGGTTAGTCTAACTATAAGTATGACAAACATAGATGACTATTGATCTATAATTCTTAATACCTATCTAACTTAAAGACTAAGACAATAAACAACTGTGCAATAAATGAGGACAACGACCACCAAATGTAAACAATGTACAAGTATCTTGATCAGAGGCAGAAATGTACACTGCAATATGGTAAATATATATGTATATATATGTATGTATCAACACATAAAAATGTTTTAAACCTAGGTAGAAGCATGCATGCATACAATATTCAATATAATTTAACTTTGTTTCAATATACAAGAATCTATACCAATGTAATTGCCTGTAAACAATAACTCACAAATACCAATCTATTATCCCATCATCCAATTTTCTCTCTTTTTTTTCAAAAAGTTCCCTGAGCTTATAAAATTCCTCCCCCAACCCTCAACCATATACCAATTATAATCAACCCCTAAAATGATGTCCCTAAGCCTGAGGATAAACTATGCTGGAAGAGGGGACGTCGTCTTCTAGAATTACTTCCAGCTGTCATGGGGGTGACATTCTTTCTAGGGGATCCTGTGAAAGTAAAATGATGGTTACATTTCAAGATTAATGTCTGGTAAGATTGCAAATAGTCTCTGAGTGTTTTGTGGAAGTCTGGCCAAAACATTGTACAAGATGTGCACCATTTCAGCTAACTAAGTTGGAACCATCTTGTGCAGCTGGTACCCAAAACAGGTCTTGTAGTGGCGCTATCATTATCATGACGTCATATCAACCAGGTAGAGTTGTTGTTATAGGGCCCATCTCCTTCCTGGAAACTTCAAAGATTACTGCAGGAAAATTCATTGTTCATTGTGGAAAACTTAAGCATTACTTATAAAGACATATACAGACATATATATTCAATGAAAGGTATGATAAAGACAAAAATAGATATGAAGAAAAGATATTTTCTAAATATTTCTTTCTTTTCGTCCCACATCAAATGGCTCTTGAGATGAGATAGAAACTCTGGGTTTTTTCTTTTAACAATGTGCTTGGATTTAAAGAAGGACAGAGCCATTGTCCAACTCTAAAACCAGCTCTATATATTCATAAACATATGCATACATATACATATATATAAATGTATACATTGTATCATTTGTAATTAAGAACCATATTTGATTTTCTTGATGATCCTTATTAGATAGTTATTTTTCTGTCTGTCATCATTCAACCATCAGGGATTTCTTGAACTTTTGAAGATGAGTATTTTCCTGCAACGACAAGAACAGGACCCTGCCCCTATCCTAAATACTTTTCTTACCATCTGTATGGTCATCACCAGTGTGGATGAGCTGTCATTTCTGTTTCAATAGGTTTCTCCTTTTCAAAGTGAATATTTATTAATTTTGATGGTATCCATAATTTTTCATCTCCTGTAGAAACAAGAGCAAAACCCCTTCCCCAACATAGTACATCTCCTGGTTTCCATTATGAGGTCAGCACATCCTTGAAATATATTAGTTGATTCAATTCAGAAGTTTTTTCCATTATCCAATGCCTCTCTGCTGCTGTTGTTCCTTTCTCATTAGCATTAAGAAAATTCAAGGTTAACAAAGCATTATGCAATCTATTTCTGGGGGTATTTTCCATCCCTTTCTGTTTGTAAATCATATCCTTTATTGTATGATTTGACCTTTCTATAACTGCCTGACCTGTAGGTATACCTGTAATGTGCTTTATATTATAATAAGCAAAAAAGCGTTTCATTTTCTTAGATACATATGCTGGACCATTTTCTGTCTTTATTTGTGCAGGGATACCCATGATGGCAATAACTTCCAATAAATGTGTGATTACCGAATCAACCTTTTCTGAGCTTAGGGCAGTTGCCCATTGAAAACCTGAATATGTGTCTATGGTGTGGTGTACATATTTTAATTTACCAAATTCCGTAAAGTGGAACACATCCATCTGCCAGATTTCATTCCTTTGAGTACACTTTGGGTTACTTCCTACAGTGTTTGGTTATAGAAAGAGCAAGTAGGGCATCTCTTTATAATCTCCTTAGGTTGTTGCCATGTAATAGAAAACTCTTTCTTTAAACCTTTGCTATTGACGTGATGTTTTTTATGAAATTCTGAGGCCTACAACACACTTCCAATCAGTAACTGATCAATTTCAGCATTACCTTGTGCTAGAGGACCAGGCAGACCTGTATGGGATCGGATGAGTATTATGTACATAGGACAAAGCCTATTCCTGATTATGTCTTGCACCTGGATAAATAATGAATTCAATTCTGTATCATCTGGTATAAATTCAGCAGTTTCAATATGTAAGATAATACTTTCTGCATATTGTGAATCTATAACTATATTAAGAGGTTCTTCAAAATCCCTTAGCACCATAAGAATGGCATATAATTCTGCCTTCTGGACAGAATTATAAGGGCTTTGTTCCACTTTACTCAATTCATCTGATTTGTAACCTGCTATCCGTCATTTACTTGCATCAGTATAAAATGTATGGGCTCCAGTTATTGGTGCATCATGTATAATTCAAGGAAGAATCCAAGAAGTTCTCTTTATGAGGTTAAGTCTATCCCTTTTGGGATAGTTGCTATTAATTTCTCCCAAAAAATTAGCACAAGCTCTTTGGCATGGTTCATTGTCTTCCCATAACTTTTTTATTTCATCAGTAGTAAAAGACAGTATAATTTCTGCTGGGTCTATACCTGCTAGTTGACGAAGTCTCAGTTTCTCTTTTATAATTAATTCTGAGACTTTTTCCACATAAGTTTTTAATTTTTTACTTGGTTTATGTAGTATAAATATCCATTCTAAAATAATATCTTCCCTCTGCATCAAAATCCCTGTAGGAGAAATTCTGGAAGGCAATATGACTAGGACATATCTAAGATTTGGGTTCACCCTATCCACATGTGCCTCCTGTAATCTTTCTTCAACCATTGTCAGTTCCTTTTCTGCTTCAGCTGTTAATTCTCTGGGACTATTCAAACCTTTATCACCATCTAAGGCTTTGTTTAAATGAACTATTAGATCAGGTGTTATTCCAACAGCTGGTCGTAGACTGGAAATGTCTCCTAACAATTTTTGAAAGTCATTGAGATTCTGTAACTGGTCTCTCCTAATTTGTGCCTTTTGTCTTCTAATTTTCTGTAAACCTATTCTGTAACCTAGGTAATTAACAGAATCTTCTCTTTGAATCTTTTCAGGAGCAATTTGTAATCCCCATTTAGGCAAGACTTTCTTTACTTCTTCAAGCATCCTTTCTAAAGTATCTTTATTTGAATCAGACAACAAAATGTCATCCATGTAATGGTAAATTATAGAGTTAGGAAATTGCTTACGAATTATTGGCAGAAAGTGAGACTATTGAGCATCCCCTGTGGGAGGACAGTCCATTGACATCTCCTAGAACAATGGGAATTATTATAAGTAGGCAATGTGAAGGCAAATTTTTCTCTATCCTTTTCTTGTAAAGGTATAGTGAAAAAAATCTTTCAAATCAATAATTATAAGAGGCTATTCTTTTGGTAATAGAGAAGACAAAGGAATTCCAGATTGTAGAGGACCCATAGGTTGAATTACCTTGTTGACGGCTCTTAGATCTGTCACCATTCTCCATTTATCAGATTTCTTTTTTACAACAAACACAGGAGAATTCCAAGGGCTGGGTGATTCTTCAATATGGTGAGCATCTAGTTGCTCTCGTACCAGCTGTTCCAAAGCCTGTAATTTATCTTCAGCTAGAGGCCACTGCTTGATCCATATTGGCTTCTCAGTTAACCATTTTAAAGGTAAAGCTGTTGGTACCTCTAAATGTTTGCTAGTTGCTGTATGTTCTTGTACAGCATGAATGGCTGGTGACCTTTTACCTTCCCAGAATTATGAGTTCCTGGGACTACAGGAATGTTACTCTGGGTTTTCCATTGCTGTAGCAGTTCAAGGCCCCATAAATTTATTGCTATTTTGGCTATATATGGCCTTAGTCTTCCTATTTGCCCTTCAGGCCCTATGCATCCAACCCATCTTGTGCTTTGTTTTACATGAGATAGGGTTCCAATTCCCAGAAACTGAACATTGAAGAAGCCAATTCAGATGCCAAGATTCTGGAGTAATGATACTTACATCCGTACCCGTGTCTCATAAGCCTTCAATAAAGATGCCATTTATACAGACTCTTAGCTTTGGCCTTTGATCGTTAATAGAAGTCTGCCAAAATATACGTTTACTCTGCCCTACTGGATTTTTTGACTCGTCCTCCACATTTAACCCATCATTTAGACCTGTATTGCTTTTTACATCAGGAATTGGATTTTTTAATTTTCTTGATGAGACATGTTCTCCAATGTAACTGGGAATGACTGGGCCACTTTTGGCTTGGGGGCCTGTGAGAGGCCCCTCAAGGGGTTTCCCAATGGTATTGGGTTGCCTTGTCTGTCTGTTGTTGACCTGCATTCATTGGCCTTTATCACACCTCCTACATCTACCTGAAGGCCAATCTCCTAATTTTGTAATTCCCTGAGGAGATATTATTCCTAGAAATTCCTTGCCTGCAATCCCTTTTCAGATGTCCTAATTTACCACAATTAAAACATTTGGCAGCCTGATGTCTCCTCATTGTTTTGGAAATCGCTTCTCCTACCCAATATTCATCATTATAGCCAAATGTCTCAACATTCATCATATGCTGAATCCATTCATCTATAGGTGCTGATCTAGACCTTAAAGGCCCAATTATCATTTACATTCTAAGTTTGCATTTTCAAAAGCCAGAGATTCAAGAATTATTCATCTAGTTTCTGGGTCTGTTACTCCTATTTGCAGAGCCTTAATTAATCTTTGCAAAAAGTCAGTAAGGGTCTTCTCTGTCCCTGCCTAACCCTGGTATATGATTTGACCCTTTTCCTTAGTTCTTGTATTCTATCCCAAGCATTCAAGGCTGCTTTGTGGCATAGGGACAATACTTCTTCGTCATAAAGAGCTTGGACCTGTGGATCAGCATACACTCCTATGCCAAGAATTTGATCTTGGGAAACCTCCATACCTTTTGCTCTTCCTTGATGTTCCATGTGTTTGGATTCTTCTCTGAAATAAATTCCAAACATAAAGGAAGCTCCATCATCCAATAATGTGTCACTAACTGAGAGAAATCAGGGGGTGTAGCTCTGACATTAGAAGCCCAAGTCCTTATCATTTCCTTAACAAATGCAGAGTGCAAGCCATAATTAATGACAGTTTGCTTAATTTCTTTTAGATCATTCATTCCTATTGGCATCCATCTACTTTCTTTGGCTCCCTTTGAGCCTTTAGAAGTTGATGCTTTGTCAGAGTAAATTACAGGGTATGTTGCTAAAACCCTGGGTAAACCAGTTCTGACAGCTGGTGGTGATGTTGTATCCTGTCCTTGTGCCTTCTTACTCTGTTCACCAGCTCCAATAGTTTCCTCAATCATTTCAAATCTTTTTATCATTTCTCTCATAAAGACTGAATCTCCTGACCTGCATATGTTTCTAGTGATTTCACTAAGGTATCAATTTTTTGGTCCCCATTCTGTACCTATAATTCCAAGGTTTTAATGTTTCTGTTCAAAGATAACATGTCCTCCTTGAAATTTTCTTAGATATCATATAAATTGCCATCCTGGAGGTACATTCTGTCTGTTACCTTATCAAAACTTTGTGATAACTTCTGAACGTCAAATTCAACAGTACGAACCCTTTCAGGTAACTTCCTAGTACCCTAGGATATGGAGTCAATTTTGCCTATCATAATATCCAGTTGTTCAAATAACCTCTGATTTTCAATAATTTTAATCCTTTCAACTAGCTATTCATTATTAGTCCATAAAGATTGTATTGTTCTTAGGAGTGCCATATTCTCCCTTAATGATAGTATATGAAGAAGAAAACTGAAACCTAGTAACCAATAAATTGAGGTATCCCCATAGTCATATAAGCCTCTCATGATATAATCCATTGTATTAGCAAAGAAAGCAGTAAAAGTTGCAATGGAAATGAAAACTGCCATATTACCTATTATCCAGCAGATGGCGCTGTTGCTGAGTCATGAAGAACCAATGCAAAGATGACAGAAATGGGGTCCTGTTTCAGTGTCTGCCTTAGTATTTGTTAAAAACTGGGAAATATGAGTTGCTCAACAAAGTAAATGTAATTAAAGCAATTCCATACACGGAACCAGAAACCTAGAATCCAGGGGTAGAGAACAGCAACCCAGAAGCTTCGTATGCCTCCACATGACAAAGAGTCACTCTGAGAGGTTGCAGCGTTCAACAACCACTCGCACTCTGACTTGCACTGCTTAAGCGCTGCAAGAGGCATTTAAATGCCGTTCAGAAAAGAGCAAACCAGGCAGGCAGAGACTGTCTAGGCCCGGGAGACGTGATGTTTAAATCCACGTGGGGAGGCAGCTGAGGGAGGCCTAGTGCCAAGCCAAGCTGGAGGCAGGCAGCCGAGCAGGGGGTGAGGGGGTTAAAACAAAACATTGGGCGCCAGATGAAGGTGTAAGTCATAAAACAATCCCACACCAGTTTGGAATTGTGATTAATAAAATGATTATTCATTTAAAGGGAAAAACTTACAGATCACTGTCCCAGACGACAGCCCTCTGCACGATCAGGAATGAAGTCTAACAGCTGGATGCTGGAAGCAAGAGAGTGAGCACACGGCTACAGCTGCTTTTTAAAACTAAAGAGACCACACCCCAGTGGTCTGGGATCTTAAAGGCTATTGGCTGAAGGAACAGAAGTAACTCCCGCAGCAGCCACTACTATCAGTTGCTTTTGGTTTTGGAAAGATTCACAGGGACTAAAACAAATACCAGCCCTGTCACCCTATATCTTAGTAGGTAAAGACAATAATAAAGCAAACAAAATAACATAAATATATTATGAGACATTATTTTAATGCAACAAACCACCGAAAGTCTGCAAACCTAGCATTTCTAAAGTGAGATTCGAGAGAGACACAGATTTCTCAGTTACTCTTCAGCTGGCTAGTCTCATATATGTGGTTGTGAACAACAAAAGAGAACTCAATTCAAAGCTGTTTCCGGCAAGTGCCCACAGCCAAGGATGTTTCATCTGTATTTCTTCATGGTTTTTGGTGTGGCAAACACATATCCCTCCCTAATATAAAAAGTAAAGTGTATCTGGTGCTGTGATCAACTTGCTTATAAACAGAAGAGTGGTAAGTTTTTAAAATTATTTTAATAAATCACAAGAGTGTAATGCATACTTATGGAAACTGAGTTCCTTGGGAGAAAGAAGAGAAGGGAAGATTATATTAAGATGGTAGTCCTAGAGAAGAGACAATTGTTAAAGCTCTGTAGATGTGCATAGAGAAGCAATTGCAGAATCTCTGAGCCTTAACAGTTATTAAGTCTGAATATGAGTCGTGTGCCACTCTGAAAACCAAATGCTAAACTCAAGTACACTGTCAGGTGGAATGCTGCTCATACAGCAGACTTGTGTAAAATGAAGATGACTATGTGTTTTGTGGGCAGTCTGTCATTGAAATCTATGACATCTCTCACTAACAGGAAAACATCAAACAAATATGTGGGACATGCCCAAGATTTTCAAAACTAATATGGCAGTTTCATGAACAGACACAGAAATAAGTGCCAAATATTTGGGGTGATGAGCAACATAATCACCTTTAATATTATGAATAAATATAGCATGGCATTGTACTCTATTGTCAAAGACATACGACTAATATCTTCTAATAAAAGTAAATAACAGATGATGACTCCTAGGTTCTGGCTGATTTAATAACTGTGCTACTTACTATTGATGTGCCTTTATTTTCACTCTCTGGTTAGAAATAAAGGTACCTCGGTTTCTAGATACATGCCCATTTGGTGGTACTCAGGATTTTATGGACCTATTGTAAACTAAATATCAGTACCGTTTTTTTTTTCTTGAATGTTCTCCTTGCACAGCATTTTATGCCTTTTGCAGGCTTTAGAAGTTTAGGTGATTTCATATTTTTATGTTTTTTTTTCCTGAGGTGCTATTACCAATGTATATTTACTCATGACTGATTGTAGCAGGATTTCTTGGATCAGCAGCCAAAAATCATGCCATGAGAGACTTACTATCAATTATGAATGTTAGGCCTTAGTGTAGGCTTATTTCTAATTAGCTATTTTTTCTTTAGCTCAAATTAATCCATTTTGATTAATCTATGTTCTGACATGAGGCTTGGTTACCTGTTCTGCTTCCCTGCATCTTCTGTGTTTGACTGGGCCACAGATGGGTGGCCCCTGGCTGACTGGCTTGCTTCCCTTTTCTCTATGCCTGCCAGCCCCACCTATCTCTCTTTTGCCTAGCTATTGGATGTTTAGCTTTTTATAAGAACAATAAAGTGCCTTAGGCAGGATACAAGAGACTTTTTATTAATTATGAATGCTCATCTTTAGCTTAGGATTGTTTCTATGTTTTTCCCCTTTGACTTAAATTAATCCTTTCCTATTAATCTATGTGATGCTCAAGATTGGTTTACTTCATGTACATATTGTCCATCCTACTTTCCTGCTTCTACTGTGTCTGTCTGTGAGACTCCTGGAGAGCTGAACCCTGGCTGGTTGAGTGACTCCCTTTTTCCCTTTGCCCATCAACCACATTTATCCATCCTTTGCCAGGCTAGTGGCTGTTCAGCTTTTTATTTGAACAATAAAGTACCTTAGGCAGGCAAAGTGAAGCAGCAACACACCTTTACATAATTAAACAAATACAACATAAACAAATGCAATTCTTTACATAGTTAAATAATTATTTTACAACACAAACAAATGTAACTCTCTTTATTTAAACAAATATTCTATTGCACACTAAGTGATTCATGTTGTAGAAGCTTTGGCAGTTCTCATTTTATGCTCTCTTCAAAAAAAAAAATTAAACAGGTTTCTCGTCTGTATCTCCCTCACCCACAAACCGCACACCTTGGGCTTAGTGCCCTGCTCTTCTCAATGTTGTTTACTCCATCTGTTTCCTGTACACAGTTCCCCAGTGAGTAGATCTGAGTTTGGAGCTGTCCATTAAAACAAGTTACCAGGGGGGAAGTACTGGTTCAAGCCCACTCATAACTGGAGTTAGCAATTACTCCCTTTGCTTTACCCTGAGACACGGACCAGAATGGGTAGAATCTATTCATGCATCATATCTATGTTTTACATATATTATTCCTTCTTAAATACCCTTTTCCCATGTTTCTTTATAGAATTCAATCTCCTCCTGAGAGACACGGGGTAATCAGAACTTCCTGTAACTTCTCATGACCTTCCCTTTCTGAATATGAGCCTTTGATGTGTCCCTGCATTGTAATTTGTCTAACATGCAACATTATGTGTGCCTGTGATTTTTTTTTCTTCCTCTCCTTCGTGAAGCAGATCTCGTAGAAGGAAGCTTGAATGATACACATCACTCATCTCTCCAAAGCCTAAGTATCCCTAGAGTAGCTGAGGAATTTAATGACGACTGTAGAGTAGGAGAAGGGCTATATTAGTAAAGGCTTAAGAAAAATCTCTTTGTAGATGAATAGCTTTAATCATAACTGGGATTTAAATTAATTTCAATAATATACACCCATTTAAGATAATGGTGCTCCAGGTTATGAATTATTCCATAGATGATCACACTGAAGCAAAAGAGGGAAAAATTAGTATTAAACCTAAGGAAACTTTATTATTATTGTCATCATCATTATTATTTTATTGTTATTATTATTAATTTGTTTTGACAGGAGTATTAAAATATTTTACAAGACTAAACAAGACTAAATTATGTAATAGGAAAATATCTGAGAGCAAAATTAAAAACTTCCAATTGTTAGCAGGTTGAGAGCTTGTCATATAATTTCCCCAAGAAATTATACCTGGATATTTTCCATCTAATTTAGCTACAGTAGGGTTACATGAATTAAAAAAAAAAGTGGAACTCAAATTTGACTCTGAAGTAACAAGAATCCAGGTTTGGACTATTCATATTCATAAAAATAATGCATTTACTTCCAAAATAAATCTATGTATAGATCCTGCTGTGAACATTTTAACCCTTACATGTATCAGGCACTCATACTTTATTCCTACCGGGAGATGCCAGCTCTGAAATTCACAAATGATTCACTTGATGTTTCATGAAGAATTTGAGATAATAATGTAATTAACAAAATCTATAAGTTTGGGAAAAACTTAAATACACAACAGAATTAAACATTCTTAACATGCTGAAAGTTTTCATTACAAGAATAGCTTCAGTCGTCATAGACTCCCACAAAACAGACTAACAGAGTGGGGAAAAAGTCTTATCCAAATGGCACATGGTACACTATCTGAATTAGCTTCAAAGACATGTGAAGTGAAACAGAGAATTTTCATCAGAGGTCTCTGAGTCCTCTAATAGAAGTCTCCCATGCTTTTTTTTCTGTAAGATTTTGCATTTTCTTCACTATGTATTTGCTCTCTAAAACTTTTAAATCTATATTTAAAATGTATATATGTACACATATGTGTAGATATACACACAAACATGTATGTTCACTTTGTTGCTTGAACTAATTCTGGTGCCATAATCTTATTTTATTTTTATTTTTATTTTTTGGTGGTGGGGGGAGTTTTGAGACAGGGTTTCTCTGTAGCTTTGGAGCCTGTCCTGGAACTCACTCTGTAGACCAGGCTACCCTCAAATTCACAGAGGTCCACCTGTCTCTGCCTCCAGAGTACTAGGATTAAAGGTGTGCGCAACCACTGCCCAGCTCAATATTCAGTTTTATTAATGTACTAACCATGTTATAAAAACAAATGATAAATTAGAATTGAACAATTTACGTTTCACATTGCACATCATTCTAAGTAATAAGATGAAATCTCATGGTGTCCTACATGACTTCCTCCTAGAAAGTCATCTCTTTAGCAAATGTGCTCATTCTTTATGTGTTACATGCCTTTTAGTCTTTAGCAGCTATCTGAACAAGTGTTCAAGTATTTGATTACTTAAGGTGAAGTGACCTTTTATTTAGTAATGATCCAAATCACAACAATATTGTTGTTTGCAAATCAGATATACCAAAACCAAGGTTTAACACATTGTAATTGTAAAGGTAAAGACATAAAAAATAAAACAATAAAAGGTGAAAGCATCTACATAACTTTCATTGTGCTATATCACCATTACCATTCCAACCTTTTAGTCTCTTGCTAGATCTAATTTATATGTTCGACCTTATTCTTGGTATTTATGTGTAGAAACAACATTGTGTATGCGGCATATTGCATAATTCATGTTTTCACACAATGACTGGATTACTTAAAATGTAACCCACAGGGATATGAAGATGCTAATGTGTTCCCCAAATACTAATACACGGAAGTCAATAGAAAGAGAATTATCCCTTCATGAAAAGTGTAGAGAAAGGGCCTGGGAAGCTGACTCAGTCTCTTGCCAAGCCTGATTAGCAAAGTTCAGTTTCCAGTACTCACTTGATAAGACAAAACCAGCTTTCAAAGACTATTGTTAGACCTCCACACATATGCAGTATCTCTCTCTCTCTCTGTGTCTCTCTCTCTCTCACACACACACATGCACACACACACACACACACACACACACAAATGCAAATAAATTAATGAAGGTCTTTGGGGTCCAATCCCAAGGTCCTTTTCAGGGTTTAGATCAGATGCTACAGCATGTGAAAGGAACTTAGGGTATCTAAGGGAAAATGATCTGTCTCAACCATATGCTGTTGCAAACATGTCTCTTTATTGTTTTGCCCCTATTCTAATTATCTTCTCTGAATTCTAATTCATGCCAACTTCTTCTATTGCCTAAAACTCTCTTCTTACAGAGGATTCAAGCAATGAAAAAAATTACAAGAGTTACCTCTCAATTGTCCAAACATATCCCTAGGGTAAGTGATAGTAGCTAAAAAGTCTGTAATCTAGTTTGAACTTGCTCTGAGGTAAAAGTGACCTAATTGTGTGTAGTCTGAAAAAAAGGAACAAAGCAGACGTTTAAGTGTCTACAATTTTCATGGGACAATAGGTCTAGTTATGAAGTATATCCTAGTATATTTTCTATATTTTGACATTATATAGCTAAATGAAAATATATCTGAGCTCTCATGTTTCCAATAGATGAAATATTTTCATGAGATAAACACATAAGCCATGGGAATACACGCAAGGCTATTCTTAGGGAAGAAATGAAGTGGTACATGAGAGAAATTAAAGATACAGGCAACCAGTTTTTACAGTCAGTGGTCCTGTAAGCCTTACTAGACAGGATTTTCCCATCAGAGTCTGGTAGATCAACACCTGAATTATCAATTGCCATATGCCATATTCTTCCATGCCCCTGGTGCAATAACTAAATTAAATGTTCAAAGGCCTTTAAAAAGAAAAAGTATAAGTGAATAACTGTATGAATCTATTTCGTTCTTAATCTCAGAAGTGATTTAAGAGTTGTCCCTGATGATTCCAAATCATCTACCATCTTCTAAACAATTCTACATTCAGCTTTTTTCCTGTGCAGTGGAAAGAACTCAGGCCCTGACACAACACACGATACAGAAGCATTCTACAACTTACTTTCCTTCCCATCCCTTATATGCAATTTTTAAGATATTAATTTTTTGTTTAAGCAGTTTATATAATGTTAAAGAACACAAAAATATTTCACTCTTAAGTATGGGCCAGAGATATCAAAAAACAGAACTAATTCTGAATGCTTTCTTCAAAACTAGCTCTATTACCTATTAGTGAGAATCATCTCAACCAACTCAGTGGCACTAGGCTATAGAAGTAGGAAAGAAATTGAAACCCACAAGGCTGGAGTATAGGTTTAGGACTGTCATTTGTTAAGTAATAAATTGTGGCCAAATCACACAGTCTTTCTGACTTAAGTTTTTGTCAAACAATGATAATAATATTAACCTTAAGTAGATTCCATTACATTAAATAAAACAAAATTTGATGAAAGGCTTGCAATAATTCAAATTACAATTTTTAATATTTCTTACTGTATCTGACAATTTTCTATGGGTCCCCAGATCTCAAATGCATAAATTTAGGGGTAAATATGCTTCATATGCAGAGCATGATTAGTAAGCAATACAGAGCAAAAATCATTAAGAAACACCACACTAATTAAATTGCTTCCTATTCTCAGCCACACATGTAGAATGGTTTTGGTAGCTGAACCTTTGCTGTCTTAAAATAATACTCAACAGCCTATCATATGTTTTGGAAAAGTTGGGCTAGAATGGAAAGGAGAGAAAAGAGTCAATGATGTTCTGAGTCCTGTCATATGAAAGCAACGATATAGTGGAGGGAGCACCATGGTAAGAATTCTCAGGAAAGGTGATTATCTCACTTTACAATATATGACATCACAATAATGAGCTACCACATGTTAGGATTGTTATTGTGGCATCTTAATTCATTGGAAACTAACTCCTCCCCACAGCTGTTCCAGCATTTACTAGGGAATTGTGTTTTCCTTGCTGACAGCCTGCCACACTCAACAAGACTCTAGTGCAACTTAACTTTTGTGTGCCTCAACACATGATGAAAGCATATAGATTCATCTCCATTTTAACTGAGCTAAGAGTTCAGAAAAACACATCTTATGGGGTGAGAAGCTTCGACTCATTTCAGAGAGGAAGCCAATGCTGCTTTCGCTACACAGTGGGGCGTCCATGTCAAACATTAAGAAAATGGATTACGGAAGTTGGAAAATTCTCCTGTTACTCTCCATAGGAAGCACGGTGAGTTCATTTCTCTCCTGTAAAGGGATTACATTTAACATTTTATGCCATTATTACATCACAATGAAGAATTACTTACAGAAATAGAATTTCTTTTACATTTCCCTGTTTCAAAATGCACAGAAACTGTCCTCTAAGAAAAATTAGCATATTCATGAGTGGACTTTGATGAAAGTGCTTCTTCCTATCATGAAAGACTAAGCCTATTACAAAATGAAATAGCATGGAAGTGGGAGATGTAGATAGGAACATTAAGATTACTTTTGTCATTAGAGCTAGAGGCCAGTCTAGAGTCTGTGAAACATCAAGAGCACTGAACTCAGCTGTGTTTCAGCATTTGTTGGAAGCTCTGCTCAAGACTGGAAGTATTAAGCCTCAGTTTGCCGTTGCTCTGGAGTGAGAACTCCAGGTTAATCACAACCAAATTTGCCTGACCTTGCACAATACATTTAACCTCTCTAGTGTTCAGTAGTGAAAAAAGTCTAATGGGGAGATAACGTACTTAATGTAAATCAGCTTCATCTTTACTGTACAATAAGCTTCCAAGGCAGGTAATATTGAGAATGGGTGGTAGATATAATCCATGACAGCAATAAATGAGGAAAAAAAAAAGAAGGAAGGAAGGAAAGTGAGTGAGAAAGGAAGGGAGGGCTGGAGGAAGTGATTAGGTAGGTAAAGGGAGAACTGTTGGAAGAAAAGAGAATAGAAGGAAATGGAGGAATGAAGGAGAAAAATAAAGAAGAAAAGAAGGGAGGTAGAGAAAGCAGGAGGGACATAACCAAGGGGTCAAGGATGGAGAGGTGGAAGAAGAGAGAAAGAGAAAACAGAAAAGCAATGACAATGAGAGAACATGCTGGAGTTCTCTACTATTTAATTTGAGTTTTATTTATTTCCTTAATTCAAGCTATAGTGATGCAAGTGAGGAACTTGACTCTCAGGATGAATCCATTTATGTAATCACAAGGTGCATCTCTGGAG
>PVIU01027859.1:0-11846 GCA_004026605.1 Ondatra zibethicus | reverse complement strand
TATCTAGTCTCTGTTCATCGAAGCAGTGTCAGGTATGGGTTCTGTCCTGAGGAGTAATCTTTAAATGAAATCAGTTACTGGCTGGTTAGTCCCATGAGCTTTGTGATATCATTACACTAGTATATTTTGCAGATAGCACACCATTGTAGAGCAAAGGACTTTTGGCTGGTTTCATGTTTATATTTCTTTTTAGTAGCATGTAGAATAAATTCCTGTTAGAAAGATGCTGGAAAGTATGAGTGAAAGTTTTATGTAGTCACCAGTCCAGCATCTCCATTCAATGAGTTGTGAAGGTATTGTCTTCAGCAATGTGAATTTGCTCTCAGTTTTTTGAGAACAACCTATAATCTTAGCAATAGCCTGTGCTGTTTAGGGGTTCCCATGGGATAACTTTGGCAAACAAATCAATTAGATCTAACTCATTCTCAATACTGGAGGCTTCCTTTGGTGATAAGATATGGCCATTTGGGATACCCTCTCACCCAATACTAGTTTATATCCTTTAGATTTCCTTCATATATATGTGTGTGCATACATACATATTTTAGGAAGTTTCTACTGAAATAGGCTGTACATATGTTTTAGGAATTGTTCCTTAACTTTAGCAGTCTAGTTCCATACTTCATTCCTCAAGTCTCTCTCCTTTCTCCCTCCCGACTTGATCCTCCCAGTCTAGCCCTTGCCTATCCAGCCATAGTTTATCCTCTATGTTTAGATTTTTTATTATTATGTGATAAGGGGATTTTCTTTACCTCTCCAATCTATTTGATGTTCTGTAGGCTCCTTTTACTTTGATAGGTATCTTCTTCTTTAAGTTAGGGAAATTTTCTTCCATGATTTTGTTGAAAATATCTTCTGTGCCTTTGACCTGGGTTTTAATTCTACCTCCTCCATTAAATTATTAGATTTGGATCTTTCATAGTGTAACAAATATTTTGATTGTTTTGTGATGGGAGCTTTTAGATTTAACGTTTAACAAATGTATCTATTTCTTCTATGTTGTCTTCAATGCCTGAGATTCTCTTGTCCATCTCTTATATTCCATTTGTGAAGCTTACCTATGAGGTTCATGTTGAGTTCCTACGTTTTTCTTTTGCAGATTTTGTTCACTCTGGGTTTTCTTGATTGATTCTGTTTCTACTTTTAGGCCTTGAATGGCTTTTTATATTATTTCACTGTTTGTGTTTTCATAGATTTCTTTGGGCAATTTGTTCATTTCATCTTTTAGGACCTCTATCATCACCAAACAGGCTGTTTTAAGGTTTTTACTTGTTCTACAGCTATGTTTGAAGACTAGGAGCCTGCTGTAGTAGGGCGACTTGGCTCTAGTGGAGACATTCTGTCCTGGATATTACTGATTGTGCTTTTAGGGTGTTGCATAGCAGCTGGTATTGGGAAAATTGAAATTATAGGTGGTGATATCTGGTCCTGTCTTTGTTCAGTTGGTGATTCTTTCCTTATTTTCTGTTGCCCTGACTGGTACTTAGGAGAGTGTTGTGGCTGTGTGTTGCCTGGTAGGAAATTTTTCTGGGATCCTAATAAGTGTGGCTCCTGGAGATTCCAGGTAAAATGTGTTTCTAGATATAAAAAGCTGACTCTTAGGAATGGAGATGGACTAGGAGGGGGCAGAAAAATAAAGTTCACAGGAGAGAAGACATCAGAGTTTTCCATGGAATCTGCTTAGTTAATCACTAGGGAATGTGGACACTGACAGGCTACAACAGAAGTTTTGATATAAAGCTGTGAGTGAGACTGGGCTTTGGACTCGAAGAATGGAGAGAGAGAGATGAAGATCTGTAGTTAGCCTACTTGCTTTTCTAGTTAGAGTGGCCTGTGCATTCTTAAGGGGTGTCTTCAGGATTTTAGGGCTATAAGAAAGCAATGAGTAGGGAGAATAAACTTTGGAGTATAAGATTGAAGTCATCCACTTGCAAATGGGACATTTGGGGGAGGTCAGCTGCTGCAGGTGTTAAACACAGAGCTGAGAATAGATTAAGAAACTGGATTTAGAAAAGCAAATGGAGAGATGAAAAATCTGCATTTAGCCTACGTGCTTCCTTGCCCAGCTTGGGCTGTGGTTTCCCAGGGAATGCTTGATGGAATTGGTGTGTGAGACAAAGCAATGTGTTGGGGTAGAGCTGTTACGAGATGTCTGTGAGTTCCACTAGAGATGTGGTTCGCTAATGCAGGTGTTCTGCTGCGGACCGTTGAACTCGAAGGATGAGGAGGAGGTGAAGATTTCCACTTATCTTAGCTCTTCCATGGCCAGAGTAGTCTCTGGTTTCCCAAAGAAGGCCTGTTGGAGTTGTGGTTTGGGATGGTGCAACGAGTTGGAGGAATAAGGTTAAAAGAATATCTGTTGGATCCATTCTAGATGGGGGTGTTGCCATGGATTTTCTGTGGCATTACTGGGGATGAGACTAGGGGTTTCTATGTGTAGGAGCACAGGGAAAGTTTAAAATCTGCAGTCAGTCTACTTACTTCCCTGGCAGGAATCATGAAAACAATTTTTAATGAAAAATATTTAGGAGCAACAAACCAGGAAAATTGAATTATTCAAAATGAACTTGATCTCTTAAGTTTTTCTTCAAGGAACAAAAAGTTTTCTTGTAAATAGCAAAACCAAAAACTTCTTTGCCTTTTGTCAAATCATTTTTCACATAATAAAATTCAATATTCCCCAGAAATCTTCATTATTCAGCTGTCTCTGCTACATGGTAGTTCAGTTTCCCACAAATCTGTCAAACCATTCAATACATTATATTTCATTATCATCATGGTTGTTTACATTTCCATGAAATATTAATTTAATTGGTAATAAAATATGTAATAAATATTTTGAGACACTAGTACCTTTATGAGCCCAGGAAAAGGGGTAGAATTCAAAGCAAAGTTTTCAGTATTCCAAGAGCCTGTCTTGTTATGACAATCTTCTATGATTAAGGCAGTTATGTTATTGCACAGTTGTAATTCTAGTATGTGGGTATCTGACGCAGGAAAATGGTGACTGTGATGCCCATCTGAGTTATAGCCTGACATCATAACTTAAAACAAAATAATATCTCCCCAAAATACCCCCAAGTAATAATTATTGAGAACATTTTCATGAAAGTGTTGTAAAGCTATGTCATTCTCAGTTTCCCATAGGAAACATTATTACATGGTGTAAACCTTAACCTCTCTCAAATTCTTTGTGCACATTGCCATCAATCCCATTCATCACTGTCTACAAGGATTTTTATAAGTTGCTTTAAACATCTTATGGCAGGTTGGGTGTGGTGGTGCACACCTTTCATGACAGAACTTAGTAAAAATCAGGTAGGTGGACCTCTGACCTCTTTGAACTTGAAGTCAATACAGTCTACAAAGCAACTTTAATACACCTAGACAAAGCTCCATAGTGAGACCCTGTCTCAAGAAAAAGACATCCCAGTTCATTTAGTAGGCACATGTGAACACACAGAGGTGGAGGCAGGAGGATCAGATGTTCAAGGTCTTCATCTACTACCAACTAAGCTTGAGTACAGCCTTCATTATATGAGACTCTCTCTCTCTAATACCTTCTCCTCTATAAAAGAAATTCTAACCTCTGTTTTTTAGGGCCAGAGATTAGCAAGTCCACTCAATACACAAATGCTATGTATATTGCCCTTTCTACATGGCCTGTTTCTTTCCTAAACTTTCAATGTTTTCTCATTTCTTTCTTCATGTCCCTTTTTTCATCCTCCATCTATAGTTCCCTTCTGTGTATCTATTCTATCAGTGTTTTCTGTTTATTACCCTCATTTTGGTTTCCTCTTCTTTTAGGACACAAAGAGAGCCATAGAGAAGATCTGTGACTTCCTAGGAAAGAAATTAGAGCCAGATGAACTGGATATGGTCCTCAAGTACAGCACCTTCCAAGCAATGAAAGAAAATAAAATGTCCAATTTTAGCCTCATCACAGAAGAAGAGGTTTCTAATGGATTGTTCCTCTTGAGAAAAGGTGAAGAAATTTTCTAGCTTCAAAATATGTCAGAACAAATAGAGGTCTTGTTGCTCCAATAAGACTCTAAGGAATACTTGGGAACATTTCAGAAGTCATTGTTCATTACATCATAGCTTCTCACAGACCATACTGGGGAATATTTCAGTGGTGATTATGTGGTCTTCAGGAACTCTGAAAAAAAGCTGATTTTTTTTCTGGAAGTACATATTAGGATTGCAGATGGTTGTATCCAATACCAATACCTTCACTATGAAACAAAATGTAGATATGTTGCAATGAGGCTTTCTAAGCCTCCATGTATCTTATACCTCAACTCTAAAGAAAATGTTAAATGCAGGGATCAAAGATATATCTAGGATGATGACCACAGAAAATACTTCCATTAATGGCTGAAGAAGATGTTGAACAGGTCAAGATTGCTGAAACACTCCAATCTGAGAATAGATCTCATAAGGACTAAGCAAATTATTCACAAGTGTGGTGAAGATTGTGGGTATGATTTCATAGTCGTAAACTTGAGGAGTAACTTTGCCAGAGTGAATGGAGTATCATCTACACCTAATTAGTAGATAATAGGTGATATGAGACTCAGGTTTAAAAAAGAATGAGTCAGATGTCAGTTCTTTGGGGATGAGTAAAGAATTTGGGTATAATCTGGCAGTGGTGGTACATGCCTTTAATCCCAGCACTTGGGAGGCAGATGCAGATGAATCTCTAAGCTTGAACCCAGCCTGGTCTGCAGAGTTAGTTCCAGGACATCTAGAGCTGTTACACAGAGAAACCCTGACTTGAAAAAAAAAGAACTTGGGTATATGTAGGAAATGAAGAATACTTGATTGAATATTATTCTCCCAGTAATTTACATGCTTCAGCCTTAGCCTTCAGTTCTCCTCCACCACACAGTGTGAGGTTCAGGTCCTATAATATAAGAACATCATTATTTTATATATATAGATATAGATATAGATAAGTAAGTTTAAGTTGTAAACAGGTTTCATTTAATCCATTACTCTTGGTGTCCTCAAAAGAGAGAGTTTGGACTCAGTTTTGACCACAAAAGCATATCTTCTCAAGAATTTGGTCATCTATACACTGGGACTGAGGCCCCTGGAAGAATCTACTGCTGTTGAAAGATAATCTCACATTCCTGTGCTCCAGACTCTGTGGAGACAGAGATCTCTGAACTAGAAATGAAGGTCTCATATAAGAAGATAATTTTCCCATTCTTGGGTTTCCTGTAATGAATCAGAATTTGGCAGAGGTAAAACAGTATGTATACATAAAAGTCTTTAATGAAATACCAAAAGGATTAAGTGGCTTATTTGATAGTGAAAAGCTATGGAAACCACTAAGCAAAAGTTCTGTCAGAGAAACACTGGATCAGATGCAATACAATTTAGGACACACTTCCAAGAGGAAAATTGTCATTTCCATTTTTCCAGGTAGATTCTTCTAGGATGAGACCACAAAGGGATTTTAGTTAAATCTCTTACAAAATATATTATTCTTCACATATCATATACCTTAGAAAGAATACACACACACACACACACACACACACACACACACACGCATGCACACACAGAGTATTTCTTCAATGACCTTGATCTGACTCCATGAGTCATTTGTTATTTAACTGTCTCATCGTGATTATATATGACATCCATTTCTTTTACATTTGAAGATAATATTTATTCTGAAGACTTATTGTCCTTATACTAACACTCAATATACTCCATGAGTTACAATGAAAACCAGGTCATTGAATGGGGAGACCAACTTCATTACCCACCTAACCCTGTTTCATGACATCACTATAGAGGATGCTGAGATGGATATGTTGAGAAGCACTTTTGAAAGAATAAAATGCATGAGGATAATGTTGGTCTTCTCATTTCCTATATCAGATTGTTCCCCTTTTAATCTTGAAATTATGAACAGATCAAATATTAATTCTAAAATTAATTTCAACATTATGTACCTAATCCCCTAAATCATAATACAGGACAAGCTGTGTTAAGTGTTATGCTGACCTGGAGGAATTCCGTAGACCTGTTTTCATTGTCCTTTAGTTGCCTTTCTCAGGACATTTAAAATACCTTCTCTTGCCTCTGAAGAGATACTCCTTACCTGGGAGACTCAATCATCTGAACCAACTGGGATTAATCTGGTTTTAAACATCAAGCAATAATTTTCCATAAACAATTTCGTTGATTATTGCTCTATATTTATATACTGCAGGAAATGAAGACCAGAGAGATTGCCATCTATGTTCACTGGTTAGTTGACACAACTTTTATAAAGACATTGCCACAATCAAGATATGTGGGGATAAAATGTCTTCTGACAAACTTCAAAGGTTTTAGATTTTTCCTAGAAAGAGTTCTTGAGTCATTAATCATTTTCATTGGAGTCCTGAGAGGACATTAATCTGAGACACAGAGGGAAGAAGACCTAGGGAAAAGCCCACTATCTACAAGCCAATAAAAACTAAGGGAAGGTCTGGATAACAACCTTTTGTGATACCTGCAGTCCCAATATCTATGAGCAAACTCCTTTCCAACCAACAAGAATATTTTGTATTTTCTTTAATAATACTACTGGAAAATTAAAGTTACCTTACATGATAAATAAGGAATGGAAGGTGATAGGGTAAAGCATGACTTCTATTTTCAATCTTTTGGGCTTCAAATTCACATTCATCAATATCATGCTGGTTAACATCTCAAGGACTAATTTTTTTCTCATGAACAAAATGAGGACGAGACCAGTATCTTCCCCACTAATTCATGAATGCTTTCATTAGTTCCATACTGAGTATATGGTATATAACTGATATGATTTGATAAATGAAGCTTTTGGTGATATAAGAAACAGTTCCCTTTTCAAATATATTAGATACTTATTTCAGGCATATGTACAAAAAAGAAAATGTGCCAAAGTATCACAGCTATGAAATAAAATAGAACAAGAATGAGGACTACAGAATTCTACTTGGAAGGAAGATAGGAAGAGGTGGTCATAGTGACATAAATAAGGAAAAATGAACTAAAAGCAACTATATGGAACACATCCACACTCTAGGGTGAAGGAACACACAATACAATGAAATGTGAGCAGTTGGAAAATATGGTATCTCTAATGTCAAAATTAAAGACATACTAGAATGGGGTGATGAATCATGTAAATATTTATGCACCATCAAGCACCAAACTGACTGAAGACAGTAATCTTGGAATGTTCTTGGCTTGCAGTAACTGGGTATCCTGTATCAGATAGAAGCATTAAGTAATTTGCATGTAGCTCCCAACAGTGTGTATCTCCAGTTCAAAGAGATCTGATGCCTCAAAATCTCTGCAGGCACCTGCATTCACATGCACCTATGCACACATAATTAAAATTAATGTTAAAAGATGTTTTAAAGTTGATTGCATGCTTTGCAGAAGTTTTACACTTAACACTAAAATTTTGAAAGAACAATTGAAGTCTGCTTCGAAAATTGAGATAAGAAACTCTTTCGGGTTGGATAGTGTGATGGAAGCAGGTATAACCAGAAGCAGTAATAATCTGTACATAGAAAAGGTAGAGCTATTGTTGATGTTGTTAGATTGTGTCATTGATAGGTTGGGATAAGAGAAGGTGAGACATTATTTCTGTAGAGGTAAAAGTCTGATGCACATTATTTCAGGGAATAATAAGTGTTCTTCACAGAGTTACTGGTGGTTCCACTTTATTAACTATGTGATCCTTGTCAAGCAGATGGTAACAGCATGTGGAGGAGTGAGAACCATATTAAGCCCATCATTAACGCATCTATTTGTTTGCTTCACATTTTCCAGGCATAACTGGGGACTGGAAGAATCACTTTACAGTAGCCCAAGCTGAAGCCTTCAATAAAGAATTCCAAGAGAAAATGGTTGGCTTCCCTCCAGGGTTGTTCCCGTGGAAATAAGTTCTTAAAACTCTTAAAAAATGTTTGGACAGTGGAGTTTATCTTCTTCTTCTTATACATGTGAATGACTGAGTGTGGTCATATAATAAATACTGTTACTAAATTTTGAAGTATTTTTTAATAATTGGTAGTAGAAGTAGTAGTGGCAATAATAATGGAGTAGTGGCCGTTGTATGGTGTGTGTGTGTGTGTGTGTACAAATTTCTACGTGTAGTGCCTTTAGAGGCCAGAATATTGTGTTGGTTCTCATGAAGTTGGAGTTACATGATGCTGTAAGTCACCTCTTTGAGTACTAGGAACTGAATTCACGTACTATACAAAGAAAGGACAATGCTCTTGACCTCTGAATCATCTCTCCAGCCCTAATCATGCTTGAGCCATCAAGTATTTAGTTTGTTTTTATTATTACAGGCTTGTTATAGTTTATCAGCTAACTCCAAATTTCTTTATGGAATTCTAGTTTTAAAACAATCCTTGGTGGTGCATGCCTTTAATCCCAGCACTTGGGAGGCAGAGGCAGGCTGATCTCTGTGAGTTTGAGGCCAACGTGGTCTACAAGAGCTAGTTCCAGGACAGGCTCCAAAGCTACAGAGAAACCCTGTCTTGAAAAACCAATAAATAAATAAATAAATAAATAAATAAATGACAAAAAATCCTTTTATTTATAAAATAAAAAAATGCTACAAAAAAACATAAGTGATTTTTACTCTGGAACACTTACGCAAAATAAATAAATAAATTGTATTTATAGAGAATTTAAAACCTCATTCATATAGCCTATGATGTAAGAAATTTATAAATTTATAAAATTACATTTATGCTCAGTATTTTATACTTGTTTATCCCTTTTTCCCCCTGTAGAGATAGTCTGCTTGTTTGTTCCTGGCTGCCCAGAACTGAAATGATCACACAGAAACTATATTAATTACAACACTGCTTGGCCTATTAGCATATGCATATTTCTAGCTCACTCTTATCTCTTAAATTAAGCCATTTATATTATTTTGTATTGTACCATGCGGCTCATAGCCTACCTAGAAGTTTCCAGGTGGCAGCTTGCATTTTTTCCTCTTGCAGTTCCATGGCTTCTCTCAACTCTGCCTTCTTTCTCCCAGCATTCAGTTTAGTTTTCCCCACCTAGCTCTACTCTGCCCTATCACAGATCAATGAAGATTTTTTATTCATTAACCAATAAAAGCAACACATATACAGAAGGACTTCCTATAACATCTACCCTTTTCTGTCTAAATAAGAAAGAAGGTTTTAACTTTAACATAATAAAATTACATATAACAAAACAGGTATCAAGCAAGAATTACAGTTACAATATTTACATCTACTTTATCTTTCATCATAACTAAGGAAAACTATAATTATATCTATTCTTCAACTCCATCAAAGACTCCAGAAGGATATAATATTACCTAAGTGAAAACGAAGTGCTTTGCAAGCAACTTTTGAAACTCTAGAATTGACAGAGATATCTTGTTGCCTGGACAGTCACCCAAGGTTCTTCTGTACCATTGTGGCATTCATCTTCAGCCTACAGGCCCATATTATCTGGCAGACTTTTCCATGAAGCAGGAAATTTCAAAGACAGTTCGTCTATGTTGGCAGTTTCTTCTGTGTCCTGCAGAACGTCTGGCAGACTCTTTCATGAAGCAGACCAAAGGACTGTCTCACCTTCTTTAGGCAACTTCAGCAGTCATTTTTCTGTGGATCCTGCATGTCCAGTTCATATAACATACCATCAATCAGTACAGGCAAGATCAGTTTCTTGCCCAGATGGCTAGCAAACTCATAAGTAGACTCTTCAGTGTCCATCATCCTCTTGAAGTAATTAATGCTGCAAGAGTAGATGTGTCCCATTGTCATAAAAAGTCTTAAGCTCTTAAAACATTTTAAATGTCATATTCTGAAGGTCTCTGAAAGATCTAAAGAATACCTTAAGAATACTATCTGAAATACATCTCTGTACATCTAGAAAACCTAATTAATATGATTACAAGGTTGACTATTTTAAATGAATCTCTATTAACCTATATTTTTAAATTATACATTACATTTTTAAATGGGCTGCACAAACACAATACCTTAGTCAATGGGTGAAATACACATGTAACAAAATTGACCTTAAATTTGTATCAATAGACCAAGATCCATACCAATACAAATCTCTTCAGCATATCCCCTTTTAAATGTAAACAACATTTATAAACAATATTTCAGAATTTGAGTGTAGTTTTTCTCCAAACTGCTTTCTGCTTTTCATTGGGTGAATTAATTTTGGGGGTTGTTTACAGCAACCTTTAGGGGGTTCTTGATCCATCAAACCACATTAGTCTAGAAGTATTCTACAGGTTCTCATCCTCTGTGGAAACAAAAGCAGAACCTCTTTTTCAAAGAAACATATCCTTAGACCCAAATTTTGAAATCAAGATACCTCTAATACATATATGTTAATTTAGCATAGCAGCCCATAGAATGAAATGTCTCTCTGTACTTAGCTCCTTCACAGTCAAAAAATTTAAAGAAAACACAATAATATACATAATCCAGACTCTCTGTATATATTCCATCTTTATGTGGCTTATTTTTCTTTCTCTATTACTTTTTCTACAAGTTCAATATTTATTTTTTTATCTTTACTCTTTTAATCTATTACTGTCTGTACTCTTTTATATTACATTTACTGTCTCTTTACTCTTTTTTATCTCTCTCCCGAGCTACATATATTTTTTAAACACACTGTGTCTTATTTAGAAGTCTTTTGTGTCTGAATCTGTCCTATTGTGTATTTGAAATCCTTTTCTGTCCAAAAGTGCTTCTTAAAATGCTAAGTAACATTACTCAGACTAAGGCTTCTGCCTTTTGGCTTTGCCCAATCCAACATGGCAGAGGCATGTTCACCGCCTCTGCAAGCCTGTGAGCCATGCACACTGCCCCAGTTCCAGGTATGCAGTGGGTCTATGTTGAGCCATTAAGCAGTTTGTAACATGCTACTCACAGAACCCATTACAATGCTCCACAGCTGAACCTCCAGGAAGAGTCAGAGCCATTGGTGCTGAAGAACCAGGAAACTGTTGTTTTAAAATCACGTGGGGTTTTTTGCTGTTGTTTTTGTTTTGTTTGTTTGCTACCACTGAATCAGGAAAACCTCTCTTAAAGGAGCTGGAACACACGGCCAGCAAGCAGAGCCCATCCAAAAAAAAAAAAAAAGAGGCTAAACTTTGGGATTTTCTAGTGTCTAGAATTCCTTTTCAAGCACTCTCAGGTTTTATGTGGCTTTAGCTAGCATACATTGGAGTGCCAATCTGTAGAGGGAGGCTGCTTATTTGTTTCCAGTTGCCCAGAACTAAAATAATCACACAGAAACTGTATTAATTACAACACTGCTTGGTCTGTTAGCTTATGCATATTTCTAGTTCACTCTTATCTCTTAAATTAAGCCATTTCTATTATTTTATATTTTACCATGAGGTTCGTGGCCTTTTGGCAAGGTTCCAGGTGGTAACTTGCGTCTTTCTCCTCTGGTGGCTCCATGACATCTCTCAACTCCACCTTCTTTCTCCCAGCATTCAGTTTAGTTTTCCCCATCTAGCTCTACTCTGCCCTATCACAGGCCAATGCAGATTTTTTATTCATTAACCAATAAAAGCAACACATATACAGAAGGACTTCCTACATCAGTGGGTTTATAGAATAATGAGTTTCATTATGAAACTTTGATATATACATGTATGTAGGCAGATGTGGCTTGTTTGTTCCTGGTCACCCATACCCAAAATAATCATACAGAAACTATATTAATTAAAACACTGCTCGGCCTATTAGCCCAGGATTCTTATTATCTAACTCATATCTTAAAATAACCCATTTCTATTATTTTATATTTTACCATGAGGC
>PVIU01027858.1:0-21568 GCA_004026605.1 Ondatra zibethicus | reverse complement strand
ACACATACACACACAAAGTAGCCCTCCTTTATTCAGATGATAAAAGGGCTGAGAAAGAAATCAGAGAAAATCACCATTCACAATAGGCACAAATAACATAAAATATTTTGGAGTAATTCTAACCAAACAAGTTTAAGACTTGTACAACAAGAACTTTAAATCTTTGAAGAAAGAATTTGAGAAGACACCAGAAAATGGACATATTTCCCATGCTCTTGGGTAGGTAGAATTAATATAGCAAAAATGGCAATCCTACCAAAAGCAACCCGCAGATTCAATGCAGTGCCCATCAAAATCCCAGAAACGTTCTTCACAGACCTCAAAGGAATGAAAAAGAAAAGCAAAATACCCAGGATAGCCAAAACCACCCTGTACAATAAAAGAACTTCTGGAGGCATCAAAGTCTCTGAGTTCAAACTCTAATACAAAGCTACAGTATGGAAAACAGCCAGGTTTGGGCATTAAAACAGACAAGAGTACCAATGGAAAAGAATCAAAGACACGGAAATCAATCCAAACACCTAGAAAATCTTGATTTTGGACAAAGAATAAAATATATAAAATGGAAAAAAAGAAATCATATTCAAAAATTGTGCTGGCATAAGTGGATATCATCATGTAGAAGAATGAAAATGGATGCATATCTATTACCATGTACAAAACTCAAGCCCAAATGGATCAAAGAACTTAGCATAAAATCAAATACACTGAACCTCACAGAAGATAAAGTGGGAAGTACACTTGAATGCATTAGCACAGGAGACCACTTCCTAAATATAACCTCAGTAGCACAGACACTGAGAGAAACAATTAATAAATGGGACCTCCTGAAAAAGAAAAACTTCTTTAAAGCAAAGCAAAGGACACGGTCAACATCCCACTCCCCCAAGCTCTCCCCAACCCTCCCCTTCTCCCTTCTCTCTCCCCCTCTCCCCTTCCCTTACCCCACCCCACCCCCATCCTCCCAACTTTTGTCTGACAATCTTGTCCGCTTCCAATTTCCAGGAGGATCTATATATGTTTTTCTTTGGGTTCCCCTTATTATTTATTTTCTCTAGGATCACAAACTATAGGCCCAATGTCCTTTGTTTATGGCTAGAATCCACTAATGAGTGAATACATACCATATTCACTTCTTTTCATTGCTTTTAAAATTACTTGATCAAAAATCAAACAAGCAAAAAGAGTAACTTTTCTCTCAAGGAACGAGAGCTTCTTTTGATATGACTTGAGGGTAAAATTCAGGTATAAACCAAGATCTGACGGTACAATAATAGTAACGTCAGGCTGCATCATTGCAGCCTGAGTATGCCATTGAGACTAATGACTTCTTCAGATCTTCATAGAAATGAGAATCAGAAAATAAACCTCAATACCTGCTCCCCATATACCCACTACTTCAGTTCTGATTTCTCCTCAAAACAGGTTCACCAGTCAAAACCAAGTGTTCAAACATCAACATGAGAAAGCTACTGCCATTTATTTCCTAGTCTTCATAGAGTTCCTTCTCAACTTCTTCCAGCTCCATGCAGCTCTCTCTCTGCCAGGTTCAGTCCCCCTCCAATTTCTTCTTCAGAAAATAGAAGGCTACCAAGAGTTCTACAGTCAGACAGGACCAAACAAGACATAAAATAAAGCCAGAGGATATTTTAAATGTTCTGTGTGATTATCTTGGTTATGTAGTTACTATTGGAGGAGGACATGGATGAGAATATATAGATTAAAAACTCGGAAACACATGCATACAGATATATGTGCACATGTGTGTGTTTGAAAAATTGAATGAGTTTTAATGCTGTATTTAAAATTGAAAAAGAAAGGTAACTCAATAAGACCTTTAGACTTCCTTAAATTTCAAAAAATTTATATTTCATAATCAGATATTTTAAATATTATTATCTTGAATGTATTTAATAAATAGTAAAAATAAATATGTATTTCATGTATAATTTATGCCTAGCAATTATATGGAAGGACTGATAAGCAGGCGAGGGAACCAAAATGGAAGCTGTTAATTTAAGGTATATTCCTTGAATATAACAACCAAAAATGAACAGCAGAGGCTTTTCTTATTCAGAAAATTCTTACTGTAAATAGAACTAAAATATAAGAGGAACCATTAGAATAGACAATTTTAACCAGGAATCTTTGAAAAAAGATTAATGAAGAACTTTTTTGTTATTATTAATTGAGGTATAATTTAGAGAGCATTCTTGTGTTTCACCATCCATCATTGACATGTAATACAGAAAATATATAAGTAATTAAAAACACATTTGTTATTTTATGTAAACTGCTGTTCCATTACTTTGAAGACTTTTTATCAAGAAAGGAATCAATTCTCAAGTTCAGCACATCTTCTCAGAGTACAACAGTACTTAAAAAACAAAGTCAGAGTAGTTATTTTGAAATCTGAGGCCAATTTTCTCTGGTAAGTCCTATTAGAGGATCAAAAAGATATGCTTAACTTTTTGTATCACCATATCTCTATCGAGTGATTTCACAAAGAATGTCTTTCAATTATCACAGAAAATATTAAATACATAAAATGACGCTGAATTTAAAATGAGTTAAATATTGGCAATCAAGGTTTATTCTGTGCCATCCAACTGGCAATAATTATGATCTGGAATTTGGAGGGTACTAATTTTTATATCATATTCTGTAAGTACAAGAGTAACAGTCAAAAATTTAGGACAATATATAACATTTTTGTGTGAATACAAATACAATTAATACTGTAGTTCCTAATCACAGTTCCCTGTACTCATACATTGGTACCTTATCCAGTCATCATTGGGAGATTTCCTCCGGCAGTATATGTGAGCTGCTGCGTAGACCCACAAACAGCCACTGTACAGAGTGAGTGTCTAAACTGGAGATTTAGAAGGAACCAGTGTTTCTTCCCTTTAGAGACTGGGGAACCCAGCCAAGGAGGGAAAGGAAGGATTGTAAGATGAACATATTCCTTAACAATGAACTCCTCCAGCTTGCCACTGATATCTTTGTCATTCAGGTTTCTTTCATGTCACTAACCGTCTCTGTATTTACTTCATCACTTTTATGTGCTATACAAATTTGGGGATCTTGATTCTTATAAAAAACATAAATTAAAGCTGTGGTCTTAACTTTATGGAGATAACAAAATTTATGATGGACAGCATTGTGGGATTTATGTGTTTGTAATGGGGCAAGATAGAATAGCAGATTTTGAAGTTTACAGCAACACTCTGGCTAGAGGAAATTTATTATGTCAGGGAATGGTGGCACATGCCTTTAACCCCTGTACTCAGGAGACAGAGGCAGGAGGAGCTCTGTGAGTTCGAGTCCTTTCTGGTCTACAAAGAAAGTCCCAGAATAGCCAATGTTGTTACGCAGAGAAACCATCTCTCCCCCAAAAAGCAATGATTACAAAAAGTTTTATCTTCAATGTAAATTGATCAATCTACTCTATGTGACTCAATACAAAATTTTCAATCCATTGACTACTTAGGTTTCCCATCTACTGCTGATCCTTTCCCCTGATTGTTGTTACTTTCCCTGGTTGGTGTGCCCTATTTCTCTTTCTCAGCATATTTCCATTGCAGAATATTTATGAATACTACTCCATTTTAAGATGTCATACTACTGTTTATTAGAATTTTAAAAATACTTGAGAAAGAAGGTGTTTGGATTTGGTTTCCTGGAGAATTGAGGAGGATCTGGAAGAAGTTGGGGAACGGGAACCATAACCAGAACACACTGTGTGGAACAAAATGCATTTTCATAAGTAAATATGTGACATGAAGCCCTGATTGTCAGGGTTTATGTCCTGCCTGGTCCTAACAGCTGTTTAGCCCCAAAGAATCACACAGAAGGTCTACATAGGTTATAAACTATTGGCCCTTTAGCTCAGGCAAAGTATTAGTTCTTATAAGTTGTATTAACCCATTACTCTTATCTATGTTAGCCACATGGCTCAGTCCCTTTACAGTGGGGCAGGTCACATCCTGCTTCTTCAGTGGTCTAGGCAGGAGTGCCAAGAAGCTTCCTGCTACCCAGAATTCTATTCTCCCTGCTCCACCTCTACTTCTTGTCTGGTTGTCCCAGCTATACATCCTGGCTAATGGCCAATCAGCATTTATTTAAATCATGATTGACAGAATACAAACAATTCTCCCACACCATAAATATGTAAAATTAAAGTTATTTGAAATTATTGTCCAAAAAATGAATGCTAGCACATGTAAGTAAAGATATTAACAAAAATCAAATTTATATATACCAAACTGTAACTTAAAAACACTTCTCATTGAAATCTTGTGTATTTTTTTTTCAAGACATGGTTTAATTGCTTCCTGCTGTTTTGGGAACTTCAATATGACACATTTTGTAGATATAATTTCTTTCAGTATTTTCTTGACTTAAAAAAATAAAACCACACATCCAACCTAGTCAATCAATTTTTTTTTTTTTTTGGTAAATAGATGTGTATATCTTTTCTATTTTCAAACTGTAGGTATTCTTTTTGGTTTTCTTTTCTTTTTGAGTTGCCAATTAAATAAAGAAATTGGAACATATTATAATGCACATAGCCCACAAAAACTATCTCATATTTGTATTCCAGCATATTGATATGATAATTGTTAGGTAGCAGTCTGATTGTTTGCTGCATGATAGACCTGACAAAGCCCACAGAAATGGGTCATACAACCAGACATAAAGACAAATTTAAGAATCTGGTTACATTATTGACCTTTGCTGCTAATGAATCCTGTAGGCTCATTAACTAAAATTGGAGCACTTTAAAATTAATGGCTTTTAATTTAATGAAGTATATTTTTTTTCCTTGAACAATGGTAAATACCTCAACAAACTTGCTAAGTACTATTTATTGCACACACACTGTGACCTTTCAGAAATTTTATTTCCCCTTTTTATTTTTAAATTCAATGTCACATATACTATAGACTGAGTATTTAAGGTTTATTTTAAATTGATGTAATCTTTTATGTGTTTTGTCTTGCTATATTTTAATCATCTTTTATTCAGTCATATATAATAAAGTCTCTTAAAAGGTTATTTTGATAAGATTCATGGCTTTATTTTTGTTTAGCTTATTTAACAGTATTTTTGCTGTAATTCCTTGGGCAAAAAAAAAACAGTTACCTTAATACTATTGTTTTTAAAAAGCAGTGAATTGTAATATATGCATTTGTACTCTTGAGGATATGAATTTATGACAAAATGACACAGATGGTCAAAGCATGAAATAATTTACTAAAGGAAAAAAAGTGAATTTTTAACTGTTAATTTTTTGAAAACTTTTGTCTGTGTATTTTGTTATTATTTGTATCAACTATTCTGTATACCTTAAAATATAATATCAGAATTAGTAAGAATAAGTATGTATGTAAAGTTTGCGATAGAAAGCAGATTGCTTCACGCTGATGAATGATAGTTTTATAACTACGCAATATAGTTGTTCTATTTATAGTTGTCTGAGGAACCTTCATATTGACTTCTATGATGGCTCTACTAATTTGTTTACTCCATCTTAGTGAATAGGGTTCCTTTTTTGACATTCTTTCCAACATTTATATTTTATATTTCTTCATAGGTGCTCTCCTGGTTGGCTTTTTCTCTGTAATTTAGACAGAGGCTAAAGTTAGCTGGAAGAGAAACTGTTGTCTGAGGTTTTCTGCTTGGTTCCCGTAGTTGTTAAGTCCCAAAGAAATCACACAGAGGTCTACATTATTTATAAACTGATTGGCACATTAGCTCAGGCTTCTTATTAACTCTTATAACTTATATTGGCCTATTATTCTTGTCTATGTTAGCCACATGGCTCAGTACCTTTTTCAGTGAGGCAGTCACATCTTGTTTTTTTCTGTGGCTGTGCCAGGACATCAGAATCTGCTTCCTTCTTCCCAGAATTCTCCTGTTCTCACTGATGTGCCTCTACTTCCTGTCTGGTTGTCCTGGCTACTAGCCAATCAGCAGTTATTTAAAATATAATTGACAGAATACAGACATTTGTCTCACACCACTTCCCCCTCTTTTTTTTTAATAAGAACTCTGAATCTAATATCCTTTGTACAGCTTTTCTCCTGACCATTAGCCATAACAACTTGTAAGCAAGTTTCTAAACAAAGGAAAATAACCATAGTCCATTTTTTGAGAATGTGGGCATAGTTTTCCAGGCTACTTCCTGCTGGTTGGTGGGTGCTGATAATCTTATGGGGACCTAAAGAAAATTTAGAATTATGATCAAGTCATGACTGGAGTATCCTGTGAGGCTTGATCATCTTAGGCAGCAGTCTTGAATTTGTTCTGGATGTAGAACTCAGACATCTGGATCATCTGTTCCTACCAGAGATCTCTCAGGTGGTCTTCCTTGATCAAACCTGATTTTTCTTAACTCAGAATGAATTTATAGCTTCTTATTTTGTGTGGAAAGAAAAGTAAAGCCTCTTTTGCAAAGTAACATATCTTTTGACTTCAATTTTGAAGTCAAGATGTTTTCAAAATCCTGTCTTGGATTAGTTCAGTAGCATTTATAAACAAATATATTTTGGCAGCTATTGCTCCTTCCTCAGTATTAAAATAATTCAAAGAGAACATAATAACATACAGTATCCCAACTCTCTGTGTATTTTTCATCTTTACATGGCTTTATTTTAACCTCTATTTCTTTTACTTTTACTTTTTGGCTTTTTGAGATAGGATTTCTGTGTATCTTTGTCCTGGAACTGACTCTGTAAACCAGGCTGCCCTTGAACTCACAGAGATCTGCCTGTCTCTGCCTCCCAAGTGCTGGGATTAAACGTGTGTGCCATGACACCCAACTACTCTCTTTTTTAAGGACTTTAACCTTTTTTCTTTTATCTCCTAAGCCTGCATATATGTTTAACATACTGTAAAACATTTAGAGATTTTCTTCATCTTGAATCTCTCTTTATTGTAATTCTCTCTTTTTCTGACCACATGAGTCTTTAATTTGTTAAGCAATATGGGTAGGATTAAAGCTGTGGCTTTGACCGCTGGATCCAGCCTATTTCTTAGCTTTCTGAGAGTCCAGCCTCATGGTGGAGGTACCTGCCAGAGCAATGTGTATTACCACAACTCTATGGCTTTTCAAGGTCCCTGCCAGCAAACAAGCTGCAGCAGTCTGCTCACAAACCACACTCAAATGCTCTGTAGCAGGACCTCCTGCCTGAAAGAGTCAGAGTTTGTGCTGGCAGGATGGCCCAGAAAGTGGGAATTTAAAACAGTGCCACTTTTTTTCTGCTATGGCTTAAAACCAAAAACCATGTGGTCAGATTTTCATCAACACCATTTCAGTATTTCATGGCAGAACCTTTTAAAAGAGCTGCAAGGTTTTACAGCTAAAGCTGAGTCAGGAAGCCTCTCATAAATGAGATGCATTTGCTTCTTGCAAACAGAGCCCATCTGAGAAAATGCTGCTATTAAAAAGCCATGTATAACTCTATTCTTTATACCTAGACTAACTTCCCAAGCTCTCTCAGGCTTTTAAGTAGATTTGGTCGGTCCCACATTGGCATGCCATTCTGTTGTCTGTGGTTTTCTGTCTTGCTCAGTTCCCACAGTCATTAAGTCACAAAGAAATCACACAGAGGTCTACATTAATTATAAACTGATTGGCCCATTAGCTCAGGCTTCTTATTAACTCTTATAATTTATATTAGCCCATTATTCTTATCTATGTTAGCCACATGGCTCAGTACCTTTTTCAGTGAGGCAGTCACATCTTGCTTCTTCTGTGGCTGGGCTAGGACATCAGAATCTGCTTCCTTCTCCCCAGAATTCTCCTGTTCTCATTGATGTGCCTCTACTTCCTGTCTGGATGTCCTGCCTATACTTCCTGTCTGGCTACTAACCAATCAGGGGTTATTTAAAATATAATTGACAGAATACAGACAATTGTCTTATACCAAGAAACTGAATTTAAAAACTGATACCATCATATTGACATTACACAAGTCTGTAAGCCATTTTCTTGACTAATGATTGATATGGGAAGGCCTAACCCATTGTGAGTGGTACTATCTCTGGGTAGGTGGCTCTGTAATCTATAAAACTGCAAACAAGAAAAATGATTATAAGCAGAATTTTTTCATAGCTTATGCTTCACTTCCTGTCTCTAGATTCCTGCTTTGTTTTCCTGCCCTGGATTTTTCCCTTTTTTCTTATTTTGTAAATATATAGCTCATACAGATTCCCCTCCCCCATTCTGTGTATTTTACTGATCTTTTGCTGTACAGAAAATTTGATTTTATATAGTCACACTTGTAGATATGGAGAGCTAGACAGGTGACAAAGTAATGCCAATATTAGGTGATGAGGAAGAAGGGAATATGTGCAAAAGGACACATGCACTATGAAGGAGAAAAAATATGGACAAGGAGCTAAAGAATAAGAAATAGTTGCAGCAAAAAAGTGGGGAAGATGAAAACACTATCCTTAGTGAGATATCCCAAACCCAAAAAGATGAATAGGAATATTTTTAAAACTTTGTTAAAAAATTCAAGAAGGTATTTCTTTAATTATGTTCTTGAATGGAAAAAATCAAACAAAACAATGTATGGAAAAAAAAATAAAATGTTCAGTAGTTCAAAAAAAAATTCAAGAAGGCAGAAAAATTATGCTGTAGGGTTCAAATGCTATCTGGTGACTTTCTTAGTCTTTGAATTGGTGGAAACTAATAATTTCTTCAAAACACCTTGTAAAAAATTTTAAGTGTTATAAGGATATTAGGTCAGAGGTCAGACATTAATGTAGACAATGAATAACTTTCAAAGTGACAACAAAAGCTAAAATAATTTGGCTCTGCTCTTTAGCTCTGTATTTCTCTATGACTATGAATTCAGTCACTTGGTCTTGTAGATTCTTTAACACGGGTGCAGATCTCTCCTTTATTGCTTTATTTGTATGTGTGAAGTCATATCTGATCACTATGATTTCTAATTATAACGGCAATTTGTTGTTCTAGTACTACTAACATATGTGGCTTAGCAATTATGTTGGAATATTTTTATTCCTTTTCAGTTACATACTCTTTTTGTCACAGTATTATATGAACTTTGAGTTTTTTACATGTTTATAGAAATAATCATAAACCCAAAAAAGGCAAATTTGAAGAACAATGAAATAAGAACATTAAAAATGTCCATTCATGTGGTGGCTCAGACCTTTAATCCCAGCACTCAGAAGGCAGAGGCAGGTGTATGTCTGTGAGTTCAAAGCCAATTGGGTGCACAAAAGCTAATTCGAGGACGGGCTCAAAGAGACAGGAAAGTCCTGTAAAAAAATCCTATTTACCAGCTCAACAAAGAAATGTTATTCAGTAGAATTTTTATTAATTTTGCAGATTGATATATATGAATTAAATTATTAAAACAATTTGCATAAAAACTAATATACTATAAACCCACACCAATAAAGTATTTAGTGAGTATTATTCATAACAGAAAACCTACAGTGAGTGTAAATGTTATAACAGAAAACACTCATTTTAAACTGGTCACTGCTTTAAAAAACTATGAATAAAATAGATTATATAATTTTATTTTAAAATAAATCATCAGTATAAAGAAAATTGTGGCTCAGGTGCATTTGCTACATATTGAGCATATACCTGTTGTGTGCTGGATTACAAATAATTGAGGATCAAATTCTCCTGCCCTCTCTAAGTTAGTTAAACATACAATATTGTATTTCATATTCAGTCCTTTGCATCTGCCTTTCTTATGCCAGAAAGAATAATGACATTTATCTTTGCAATGGACCTTCTTTTGTTTATTTTAAATGAATTAAACTACAAATTCTGACTATCTTAATGAAAAGTCTTATTATAAATAATTGTTATGATGATACATTTGTCTTCATATTAATATTTATTATATCATAAAGTCACCTTTTCAGTTGTTCATAACGTCAGCTAAGATATTTAATATTGGCTCTCAAGAATATTGTCTGTTTTGTGTTTTGCTCCCAGACTATTCTCTATACTAAAATTATATTAGTAAATGATAATCTAGTGTTAGTGTTTGTTGAAGAGAGAAGAGACTAGGAAAAAGAAGAAAAGAAGTGAGATTTAGGAAGAAAAGTGAAGAGATAAGAGGGAGAAAACAAAAAGGGGAGAGTCAGGGAGGAGAGACAAAGAGAGGAGAGTGATTAAGGGGAAATAAAAGAATGATAGATTTTGTTATATTTTATCTTCTACCATGAGATGCCAATATATCTCACTCTTGCAAATTTGTTATAATAGTTTTGCTAAGATGAACTTATCATTACATATCTAATAGAAATATTTAGCAAAGACATCTGCTGATAATGCTAGTGTTCATTTTTGAAATTCTGAAACACCTAAACAGAATTTCCAGCCAAATTTTTTATTCCAATTATATTACTAAGATGATGGGCTCCATTCTCCACCTCTATCCCTTCTTGGAAAGTATAGGAACTAATTATGAATGTTTCAAACTGAACTATGCTATTTTATTTAAAACTAAGCAATTTTAATTTAATATATGTAACAGGACTGGATGAATTAAAAACTTCCAAATGGTCCTAAGAGTCTAACTACATATATGCATTTTTTACCCCAGGTATCCTGAAAATCTTAACAAAAGTTAATATCCTTCCTTGTAGTCATAGACTGGCTATATAGTTCTGGTAGAACTCTCCAAAAATATATTAACAAGGAAATTTCCTGAGGATGAATCATAAAGAAATTATCTGTTTCACAATTGATTTACAGATGATCCCTGATATTTAGCAGTTCAATTTACAATAAGTCAGCTTTATGATGTTATGAAAGCAATATGAACTCAGTAAAATCAACACTTCAACATTTGCACTGGATCTTTCCCTTGAGATACAAACATGTGGAATGCTACTTTCCAATAATTCTGGTGAGCCACAAGATGCAGCAAATTCCAATCAGTCACAGAAAAGAAGTGTGAACAACTAATACTTGGTAGTCTGTGTGTTGTTAACTGTAGTGCTCTGCACGTTAGACGTGTTAAATTCAGTTTTGAATTATGCAGGCTCCAAAAGCAGTTAAACATGAAATCCAAAGTGCTTTTGTATTTATCCTTTGAACACAAGAAAATTAATTATAATTACCATATGATGCCTTGTATACTTCTCTCAGTGCATTTAGTGGACAAAAACAAGAGACAGTATAATTAAGGAATAATGAAAAAGGGACAAGGAGAAGAGAGAAAATTACAAAAGATATTAGAGATAAGATGGGAGGTAATGAACACTTCGATGTGACAGGCACACATATTTCTTACTTTGCCTTACAGTGAACTCACAGTTCCAAAATTTTGTTTAAAAAGACACCAAACTAATTTCTTCCCTGATAATAAACCCCGCTGTGACCCCTACTAATTTACTTGATACTTTTATAATGAAGGCTAGGAGGCCCTGTCATTTAAATTTATTTCTGTCTGCAAATACTGTAATTTGAGAAAAGTACTTAGAGAAAAGTACTTAAAACTTAAGAAAAACTCATTTGCTCATTCATTTATTTCAATTTAGCCCAAAGTAGCAATTCTCTTATGCTCGTATTTATCTAAAAATGATCATTCTTCCTATCCTGGAATATATAATGAGAATTTGGCTCAATGTATGCATATTTTCACCCCAAAATGTCTCAGTGGTATACTCACTTGTATAAGTTGACTGACATTTTCCACTGTCAAATTAATCTGTTCTGTTTTTACCTGTAAGGCAACATTTTATTTTTCTTATAGTGCGAACAGATCATTCTATAATTGTATTAAATTTTTATACACTGAAAATTATATTTGAATGTACATGCATATAAATAGCTGATTTAGTTTAACATTAGTATTCAGATATTTATAGAAGAATCCAAGGAGAAGCGTTTGTTTTTGGAACAACAATATAAAGAAAGTAGTGACCACAATAAAAAAATGTATGCTTGTGTATGTTTGTGTATATGTATGCATATATACACACATAAATACACACGCATATATATATATATATATATGCACATACACATACACAGACACACTCACACACACATAGAAGAAAAGGATATATATCTGTTTCTTCTCGAGCTTCCATTTTAATGTGAAATAAGAAAGCGAATATAAGGGATGAAAATATGCGTAAAAAAGTAGGGGAAAAGCTTGGTTTAAAACTCTAATGACCTGATTTGATTTTTAGAACCCATGGTGGAAGAAGAGAACAAAATCCAAGGTAGTCTTCTGATCTCCACATGTATTGCATGCAGCACATATATACACACCCACAAACACACTACACACATGTTCCCACTTATGCACAAACCTCATATACCTATATAATCATACAATATTATATAAAGAAATGACTATTTGTATAAAATGAAAACGAGCTTATAAATAGTCATATAATGAAAAATCATAGACACAGGGTGAGAGAAAATAAATGGTATTCAAATGAATGGACATGTGTTTAAAATAAAAAACTAAGGCTGAATTGACCCTTTGTAAGCTATATTAAGTTATTTCTAAAAATATTATATAAATTGATTAAATGCAGTCATCTTTTTCTAGAGAACAAGAGTTGATAGAGTATATGTGCATCTCTTATTGCATATTTGTGAATCTGTTTGTCTCTATCATTTATCTATCAATATATTTACACACAAATTGGCTTTTGTAGTCTGAGAAGACAAGGAGTTTTAATACAGTATGTTGACAAGCTACAGATGCAAGTGAATTAAAATAATCCAGACAAGAAAAATATATAAGTATATGCTACATTTTAAAATTCATCAAACTAGAGAGATTCTAACATCAAAGATGTTGTAGACTATCTGGCTCTAAAAAGGTCAATATTTCCCCTGAGGACTTCAGGCAGAAAAATTTCCTTAGAACTTGGTGTTTTGGGTGGTTTATGGCTTGTTTTTATACATTTGTTTTTATATGGTCCTGTATCCACTGTATGAAATCTATCAATAGTAAAGAAAGCATTTCCTTACTCAGTCTTTATATTCACATGCTCTGCTGATCAGAGAGTTTCTACACAAGTTGGAAATGTGAAGTCAAATGCCTATGCTTTCTGTGACTCACTCAAGCTGTAACATAAAACAAACAAATATAAATACTAAGATTTTCCTTCAGGTTAGATAAATTTTAAGATATTGTAATATCTTATTATACATTAATAAAATTGCTTGCTTTCACTTAACTTTGAAAACCAATCCAGTGAACTAAATGCTACTCAGAAGTTGTCAAATGTTGCCACAAAGATTTTGTTGATGAAGTAGGAAGTCTAGAAGCTAAGGGAAAATTTGTAAATTAGAAAGACAGTAGCTTTTTAGATCGTATTTTTAAAAAGGTAAAGATTAAAACTAATACCTAGAAAAACTCGATATTAAGAATTTTTATATGCAATCCAAATTAATTGTCATAGTAAAATGTACAAAAAGCATAAATATAGAAGACAATTTTGTAGGATATTATTTGACTAGATTAGGAAGTTAGGCTAGGTCCTGCTCTGAAGGAAAAAGGTGGGAACATAATTACTTGATAAAACAGTCACTAGAAATGTTAGGTATTTTAAATGAATCTCATCAGTCATGTTCTGTTATATTCTTTTAAACAAGTAAGGCTCATTAATTAAGATGTCATTGAATATAAATGAACAAGATAAATTAAAGGCACTGAGGCAGTGAGGAAGTGGATACAAAGTAATCCAGGCTAGGAAAAGTATAAGCCTTTTGTCTCTCTCTCTCTGTGTATTTCTCTTTGTATGCATATAGGGAGAACTGTGAATAAATATTAATAATTTATATAAACAAGCTTTAAATTTATTATGACACAATAACATGTTTATGCAAAACTTTGATGTAAGCCTTCTTTTTAAAAAATAAATTATTTTTATTTTATCTGTATTGGTGTTTTTCCTGCATGTATGTCTGTGTGAAAGTGTTAGAACTTGAATCTCAGATTTGTTAGCTGCCATGCAGATTTGGGAATTGTGCCTGGGTCCTCTGGAAGAGTAGTTAGTGATGTTAAAGCACTGTGCTATCTCTCTGACCTTGATATAAGCCTTTTAATCTTTCATTATGATAACTGAATGATCTACCTTGTTTTGATTTGAATTGACAATTACATTCAATATTATGTGAAAATAAAAGACAGTAGACGTATTATTTGGATTAATAATTTTACGGAAGCAAATAAGAAAAAAAACACATTTGTAATTGTTATACACATAATTAGAAGGCATTTAAGTGGTGAATAAGAAAGTATTTTTATGTTGTTGTTTTTATCAAAAATGAAAATAGATATTTAATATTTGTGGTGGTTTCACATGCTGGATTCAACTTAAGTGGACCACATATTCAGTGGTAAGAAGAAAGAATATAAAGGTGTATTTGTAGAGATGATTATTTGGTACTGTTTTATTGGAACATAAATGTGTGCTATAAATGCATTATTGACATATGAGAGACTCCATTGTTGCTGTGGTTAGTGACAATGTTGGGTAGAAAACAGGTAATTAGATAGCAATACAAGTATCATGCAAAGAACTTCTATGTTGTGTGGAGGAATAACAACCCTAAGATATGAAAACATGCACATCAAATGTAATGATTAAATTGTCTGGTTGCTGGTCTATTCAACTGAAAGAAAAACACATGGCAAATTGAACAGAAAAGAATAATGTATTAAAGGAAATTAATGAACCTACTGAAGTAAATATTTTTGTCTTACTATCAACCTTTCAATTCACCTTACAATTCACATCACTGTGGGGCAAAAATTTCAAGCTATTCATCAATGAATAGATACATTGCTTGTTGGATGTGTGACAGGGTTGTGTGAACACAGGGTTCACTGGCTGCATACATCCACATTCAGGAGTACTCATCTTCATAGATAATGGGACTCAGTGAAATTGACAGCTAGATAAGAAATTCAATGTGTGAAAAAATTCACTCTCCTCGTGAATGCTTAGAAAAGACATTAAATGCATGATGCTGTTGTCTCAGTACCCACACTACAAACAAGTAATGACCTGTCTTATCAACTTGCCTAATGACCTACATAATAAGTTATGAATCTTTCTTCTCAAACCATAGGTTTCATGTTTTTAAGTTCTACAGATCCTTCATTAGTTATGGAAATACCTCAATGGGCCTAAAGCTATAAACTCTACCCTGCACTGATATCCAACATATCAAAGTAAATTACTCACTGAGTAGTTAACAAATGCTGTGGAACTTGAGTTGTTACATTGTTTTGGTGAAAGTTATAGACAAGTACTCTGGTCATTTTATCCACAGAGCTAGCTAAGTGCTTCTATGCTGGGTAATGATAATGATGATAATCTGAGGTGGACAAAGTAGCTAAAGACTTGGTTTTTACTGAATACAGTAGCTAAAGTAAAAAAGCAAAATCTAAGATGGGTGGTGGAGGCACATACCTTTCATCCCAGGACACAAGAGGCAGAGGCAGATGGGTGTCTGTGAGTGCAAAACCAGCCTGGTCTACAAGATCTAGTTTCAGAATAGGCTCCAAAACTACCGAGAAACCCTGTCTTGAAAAAAGAAAGACAGAAAGAAAGAAAGCAAAATCTGAGAAGTATTCAATTAGCATTAACTATGAATTTGAGAAAAGTTGTTAAAAGATGGACTATTATTTGTTCCATTACTATAACATTTAAGTTAATCCTGAGAAATTTTGTATTTTAAAAACTATAAGATATAAGGTATGTAGCAATTCAAATATAATCTAATAAATAATTTTTCTGTTTTAATTATATCTTTTAAATACTTCAAGATTTCCACTATATCTACCATAGCTGATCATTAAACTTCAAGCTCCTCAAGTAAATTGATCACTGTGCATTTTTCCCAATTATCCCTGTCCTCTGAATCTTTTCTAACCAAACACCATAATTAATCTGTAAGCCCTAAGTGGTAAGCACTCCAATGTGACACACAGAGAGCTTAAAGTTAGTCTTCAAGTAACAGACAGTGGAAACCGGTGAAGGACTGCTAAGACTTCCACATGTAAAATAATAATAAAAAAAACCAATGGCATCTTAAAATTTGCATGCACATGGATGGAACTAAAACAAACCATCCTGAGTGAGGTAACCCAAACCCAAGATAAACATGGTATGTACTCACTCATAAGTGGATACTAGTTGTAAAGCAAAGAATAATGAGCCTATAGTCCATGATCCTAGAGAAGCTAAGGTGAACCCAAAGAAAAACATACATAGATTCACCTGGAAAGAGGAAATTGATAAGATCTCCTGACAAAATTGGGAGCATGTGGGTAAAAGGAAAAGGAAGGGCAGAAAAGGAAGAGTAGGAGAGAAGGGGAGGGAAAGGGAGAACTTGGGGGAACAGTATAGATGAGATGGAAGAAGGATAGAGATGAGAGCAAGGAAAGAGATATTTTGATTGATGGAGCCATTATGGGATTAGCAAGAAACCTGGCACAAGAGAAATTCCCAGGAATCCACAAGAATGGCCTCAGTTAAGCAATAGAGCAAAAGGTGCCCGAAATGACTTTGCCCTGTAGTCAGATTGATAACTATCTTAAATGTCACCACAGACCTTCATCTAGCAACTGATGGAAACAAAAGCAGAGACCCGCAGTGGAGCACTGGCCTGAGCTCCCAAAGTCCAGTTGAAGATTGGGAGGAGTGAGAATATGAGCAAAGAGGTCAAGACTGTGATGGGGACACCCACTGAAGCAGTTTACCTGAGCTAACGGGAGCTCACCAACTCCAACTGTACAAAGAAGGTACCAGCATAGGACCAAATTATCCTTTCTGAATGTGGGTGACAGTTGTATGACTGGGGAGGACAGTGAGGCCACTGGCAATGGTACCAGGACTTATCTCTACAGCTTTTGCAGATTTAAGAGGAACTCATTCTCTTTGGATGGATACCTTGCTCAGCCTAGATATAGTAGGGAAGACCTTGGACCTTCCCCAAAGCAATGTGCTTTACCCTCTCTGAGGAATGGATGGGACTGGGATCAGGATAGGTGGAGGGAATATGGGGAGGGTAGGAAATGAGAACTAGGATTGGTATGCAAAATGTGAAAAAAGTCTTTTCTTTTTTATAAAATATATACAAAAACAGGAAAAACGGAAAGATTTTACATACTTCCTGATTTAGAAAGACTTATCCCTGACTCATCTGTGAAAATGTTGTCAAAGTGGACAGCCATTTTCCCTCTGTGTCACTCTTCCCACTTCTAAATATCTATTCCCCTAGACAATGTGCAGCCTGCATTCTAGTCCTTTGAGTCTTCACTAAGGTGGTTACTTAAATGAAAAATAAAGAAAAGTGGAGCTGTCTTATTTTGCCACTGTATTTCTAAATTTTCAAACAATTCCTGTTATAGTGCTACTTAATATATATTACTGCCAAAAAAGTTAGAAACATTGGTACTTAATGAAGAAAATAAGTGAGAAGACATTTATTAAAACCAGAGTATAAATGATAACAGAAAATACCATTTGTGTTTAATTTGTTTTTAAGCAGAACATCAATTAGATAATGGTAAAAATAAAGTAGGTAGAATTTGATGAATAGATGATGAACAGGTAGATGATAAATTAGATATATATATAGATATAGATAGATAGATAGATAAATAGAAGGTATTTAGATAGGTAGATAAATGATAGATACATTATAGATGATGGGTAAGTAGATACAAAGACAGACAAATTATAGAGAGTTGTGATAATTAAATTATATAAAATTGATATTTAGATGACAGGTGATAAAAATAGGTACAGAGGTAGAAAGACAAGTGATAAATTGAGACACATAATGAGCAAAAACCACAAATGTATGTGAATACATAAAGAAAAAGAAATAAGGGAAAGCAGTAAGAGCTAGAGAAATGACTAAGCAGTTTAGAGCACTGACTACTCTTCTAGAGGACCTGGGTTCAATTTCCAGCACCCACATGGTAGCTCACAACTGTCCTTAACTAAAGTTCTATTGGTACTGAACCCTTATATAGACATAAAGGCAAACCACCAATGCACACATAAAAGCCCTCATTTGTGGACTGGGGAGATGTCTCAGTGGTTAAGAGCACTGACTGCTCATCCAGAAGATGCAGGTTTGATTCCCAGAACCCAAATGGCAACTAAGAACTGTAACTTCAAGATCTGACACCTTCACAGAGACATACATGCTGGAAGAACACCAATGCACAAAAAATAAAAATAAACAAATAAGGGAAAGCATTAACATTTCTAATGATTAGGAATGACTACAAAGATGTTCTTGTCAGTCAGTGGTAACTCACATCTTTAGTCCTAGCACTTGGGAGGCAGAGGCAGGTAGATCTCTGAGTTCAAGTTCAGCATGGTCTTCAGAGTGTGTTCCAGGGCAGCCAAGGCTACACAAAGAAACTGTCTAAAAAATAGCATTTTTTTATCTTCATTACTGTCATGACTAATTCTACGATATGATAGTTTCTTGATCTGTATCTCTTTTCCTATCCTTATGCAGGGCTTTACTATTAAATTGTGTTCCATCTTTGGAGTTCAGTCCAATTATTACCCATCTAGTCTTACAGCAATCCCTAGTGTAAGTTCATTACTTTTAGTATATCAACTCAAGATCTTATGTTAGAGAGAGCATCCTCCATGGCCTTACCATGGCTGTGACAGTGAGCCCTCTGGATATAAGCAGTTCTTTTAAAAGGAACATGAGAGTAGAAAGGAAGTTCCTGAAAAAGAAATATCAAAGCAAAATAGTGGACTGAAATTTTAATACTGAGTCTTCATTTGTGTTACTCTCAATATTAAGTTAATCATAGTATGGATCCCCTTTGTAAGTACTGATTCTATAAAATAAAGATGAAAAAGAATGCCACTCTTTAAGATTCATGATGCCTTAGGAATTTATAAAAGTTTCCTCTCTCTTCCTCTTTTTTTTCTTCTCTCTCCCCCTCTTTCCCTCCCTCTCCCTGGAAATTTTTTTCTGTATCCCTTCTGTCTCTCTGCCTCAGTCTCTGTTCATGACAGGGTCTTATTCTGTACCCAGCCTGCCTTTGAACACAATCTTTTCTCCATGATAGGGTCTTGCTATGTAGTTAAGACTGGACTTGAACTTGTATTTGCAGCTATTTTTGTACCTTATCTTATGAAATGCTCTGAGTATTTTGCTTCATTTTGCAATTAAGGTAAAAGCTAAAAGAATTTGTTTTGATTTTATTGCTGCATTTTTGTACAGGGATCCACTATGCATCCCTAATTGGACTAGCACTTATTATGTAGATCAGACTTCAAACTCACAGAAATCCATCTGCCCGATTCATCCAGAGTGGTGAGTGTGTGGCTGCCTGGCCAGACCGTCCTGGGGATGAAGTACAGGCCCCTTCCAATTCCCTAAATGTTTCTGTCCATCCAGCAGGGAGTCTCCTGAGCTACTGGCTTTCTTTATTTACCCCATCCCATCTTGCCCCCAAGCACTCCTTTCCATCTGCAGGATCCTTGGATCCCCAAACTCAGCCTGATTCAGGGCTGAGGGTCTGGGGAGCCAGTGGTGAGTGCTTCTGCCTACAGGGGCTTCCTTGTTCCACACCACCCTTCCCCTCACCCAAGCTGGGGTCTTTTGTCTGCTAGGTTCTTGGCCCAGCAAGAGGCCCTGCTCCTGTAGTGAGGAGATCCATCTGGAGTGGTGAGTGTATGGCTGCTCAGCCAGACAGTACCAGGAATGGAGTACAGGCCCCCTCCAATTCCCTAAACGTTTCTGGCCATCAAGTGCAGAGTCTCCCTGGCTACTGGCTTTCTTTATTTCCTCCATCCCATCTTGGTCCCAAGCACTCCTTTTCATCTGTAGGGTCCTTAGATCCATCAGCACAGCCTGCTCCAAGGCTGAGGGGATCCGAGAGCCAGATCCAGTGCTGAGGGGACCTAAGAGAGAACAGACCAAGAAAAAAAACCCTAGTACACAGTCAGCCACAGCAAAGATTGGACACAGACGCCAAGACTCCCTGGCCTCATTTGAAGGAAAAGATAGGCAGGCACCAATGCAAGAATTCCTCCAACAGCTTGAAAAGCAACATGGTTTAACACCAGAATCCAGCGGACATGCAACAGGAAGACTTGAACACCCTAACCCAAAAGAAGTAGAAGAAATTGACTTTAAACGTAACATTATGAAAATGATAAAGACCCTTAAACAGGATGTGAAAAATCCTTAAAGAAGTAGAAGAGAAGACAAACAAAAGTTAGAAGAAATGAATAAATCCCTCAAAGATCCCCCCTCCAAAAAAAAAAAAAAAAACCCAAGAAAAAGCAATCAAACAGGTAAAGGAAACAGTTCAAGGCTTGAATACCGAAATGGAGGTAATAGAGAAAGCACAAACTGAGGGATAGCTGGATATGGAAAATCTGGGTAAATGAACAGGAACTACAGAGACAAGTATAACCAACAGAAATCAAGAGATAGAAGAAAAAAATCTTAGGCGCTGAAGATACTATAGAGAAAATAAATGCATTGATCAAAGAAAACAGCACATCCAACAAATTCTTAACACAAAACATCCAGGAACTCTGGGACACCATGAAAAGACCAAACCTAAGGATAATGAGGGTAGAAGAAGGAGAATAATCCTAGCGCAAAGGCCCGGAAAATATATTCAACAAAATTATAGAAGAAAACTTTCCCAACCTAAATAAGAATATCCCTATGAAGGTACAAGAAGCTTACAGAACACCAAATAGACTGGATCAAAAAAAATCTTCTAACCATATAATAGTCAAAACACAAAACATACAGAATAAAGAAAGAATATTAAGAGCTGCAAAGGAAAAAGGTCAAGTAACATATAAAGATAAACCTATCAGAATTACACCTGACTTCTCTATGGAAACCGTGAAAGCCAGAAGGTCTTGGATAGATGTGCTGCAGAATCTAAGAGACCATGGATGCAAGCCCAGACTACTATACCCAGCAAAGCTTTCTTTCACCATTGATGGAGAAAACAAGATATTCCAGGACAAAAACAGATTTAAAAAATATGTATCCACAAACACAGCCTTACAGAAAGTACTAGAAGGAAATCCAGAACCCAAGGAAGCCAACAACATCCATAATAACACAGACATCAGACAACCCCCCACCAGCACAACTGAAAGAAGGGAAACACACAAACTGCTACGGTAGCTACTTCTGCTCCTTCTGCCAATAGCCTTTAAGATGCCAGCCCGCTTGGGCAAGGTCTCTACTGCTTTTAAAGCAGCAGTAGCCATGTGCTCTGTCCCTTGCTTTGAACTCTGCTTCTGGCTACAAGACTCCTTTCCTGGTCGTGCAGGGGGCTGTTGTCTAGGATGGTGATCAGTAGCACAGACAATAAGAGCAACAATCAATAGATGGGATCTCCTGAAACTGAGAAACTTTTGTAAAGCAAAGGACACAGTCGTTAAGACAAAAAGGCAACCTACTGAATGGGAGAAGATCTTCACCAACTGCACATCAGACAAAGGTCTGATCTCCAAAATATATAAAGAACTCAAGAAACTAGACATTAAAATTCTAAAT